>JBAJNP010000840.1:0-68237 GCA_036877545.1 Yasuhikotakia modesta | reverse complement strand
CAATCGCCCCGACGATAGTCAACAATAAACACATACACATTATAAATACAACAATAAACACATACACATTATAAATACAACAATAAACACATACACATTATAACTACAACACTAACACAGAATTACACCTAACAATGACAACCACAGGTGACATGACGGGAACAATCGCGGCTGGTGCTTTAACATGATTAAACATCTTTAATGACACCTCACTCGCGATTACCCGTCATGCCCCAGGTCGCTACAATATATTGTTTTTAAAATTAAACTCCATCACCCTCCAGGTTACCATGATGCACACATTGTGATGCGTTGGTTCTGGGCTGCGGTGGAGCATTTCAACAACGAACAGAGGCTGCGTCTGCTGCAGTTTGTGACCGGCACGTCCAGCGTTCCTTATGAAGGTTTCGCAGCGCTGCGTGGTAGCAACGGCCTGCGGCGCTTCTGCATTGAAAAGTGGGGAAAGATCACCTCTCTGCCAAGGTATAGTACAAGAGAGTACACACAGCCTGTGTACTCTCACACAGTCCTTTATAATACATAAGGTAGACAAGTGTACAGTAAGTGTCTACAATACAGTACAGTAATGCTACGACAAACAAAATGTTATGTCCTTTGTTGACATTTTCTGTGGTCAACAAATATTGACCATAGACCATTGACTAGAATGTGTCATATAGTGTTGAGATTTACCTTATTGTTAACCTCCTGGGTGTGTTTTTTAGCAATAGCACTTGAAAAGGGTGTTTCCCCATTTATTAGTTGGTCAAACACTGGGATGAAACTTGAGATGGGATGGAAGATCCTAATGTTTTTTTTGGTTAGCAATTAATATATGTTGTTATATCTCATATGCATAGAAAGAAACACCATATACCACATTAAATAATTTTGAAAGGTATACAGGGTACACAAAGATGTTTACGCAGATAATGGATGTATATAGACACACTATCACCTAGTGTTTTAACCAAGAGATTCTTTATGTGGTTAACCGTTATCCTGAATGAATGTTTTATTTACCAGCTATTACACTGTGTACAAATGCATTCCATTCACAATATCAAAGAAATTCCCTTTGTGTCTTTAATATAGAGATTAGACTTGTAAATAAAGTTACCTGAGATTACAAAGTGTCACACTGAAAACACTTAAAAGATCACTCAGGGTTGATTTGCATTCAGTCTTTCACCTTGAAATTCCATTTCACCATGTACTTCTGGCAAACAGATCAAAAACAGTCCCTGTCTGCACTAAAGCACGGCCTATTTCTCTGTCAGTGTGAGAACAGCTTTGAATTTGTCATTGTGTGTGTACAGCATCCAGCAACCAGGGCTAAATAAGGACAATGGGATGGAATGGTTAGATGCCTCACTCAGCTTTAGAATTTCACATGGTTTGCTGGTACTGTATAAATATAGAGTAAGTTTTTGTGCTGCCATTTCAATATTGCTATATAACATTACTGATGATAAATAAGACATGATTTTCAACTTTAGCAATTATCAATTTTAACTTTTCCAACTATTCTTATTATCTTATATCTTGGTGTAAATACCTTAAATAGTTGGTTGAGAAGAATTGCAAAGACAATTTAGCTTCTTTCCAAATGCGAATGAGCTGCTTAACTACACATTTTCCCCAAATGCTTTGTGACAAGATCACGACAAAAATCCATTCCAGATGGCAGACGAGCCGAGAAAAACGCTTGTCCTCAAACCCACCCTAAGCTTCTGACCCTCCTCTGAGTCCACACTTTGTTGATACCTCATAGACTATCTGGTGGTGATCCACAGTGGACCTGGGGTGGGCTAGACAAAAGGGTGCATCTAGTCTTCATACTGGCCTTAAAAGGAAGCACACATCACAGCACCCTTCTGATACCTAAAATGACAAAGCATCGTGCCTGTGGATTGCATGGACATGCAAAAGTGTGGCATAAAAATATATTTAATTATAAACTGAAAGGTATCAATACAAATTGATCTAATTCAAGATGAACAATTTCACCGGTTTTTGGCGTGCTGTGTTTTAGTGCCATTGTCATTGTGGTGAGTTGACCTTTGACTACTGTTGTTGTCTCCTGCAGGGCACACACATGCTTCAACCGCCTAGACCTGCCTCCTTACCCATCATACACCATGCTGTACGAGAAACTTCTAACTGCTGTGGAGGAGACCAGCACCTTTGGTCTAGAGTGAAGCCATGTGGGACATCTTTAAGACTTGACTTTTTTAAAAATGCAATTCAATTTTCCAGAACTAAATCCACAAGAGAATTTTATGAGATTTTTAAGATATATTAAAAACATTTGATTTGATTAAAATTTGTGTTTAAATGACTTGAAATAGCATGTTTCTGCACTACAAATATATCTATAATATATTGTACTATTTGGTCATCATGCGAATGTGATGGAACCATGATGTATGCAATAGTAAATTGAACTCCAGCCTATTGAACTGACTGGACTGAGTAGCAACCTGTTCATATTTGCCTCTGACATCACTCTATTGTTTAAGCATCACTATATTATAAGGGTATTGCAACGCACACCTAACATTTGGTGATCTGTGAGATCCAACACAGTTAATGGCACTTAACCTGTGAAGAAATCTCTTCAAGCTCATGACTGTGACTTAAAATCACTGCAAACTTTTTACCTTTATGTAATTCTTGATTGCATAAGCTGTTTTGTATTTGGGTGTGATGTACTATACAATGTGCACTTACACAAACATAATGTACTTGGCCATCTAGGGTATTAATTGTAACTTTTTTTTACTACATGGAAGCATTCACTGTGTTCTGTTTCAAATGCAGTGTGATGTCACTGGCTTTAACAAATTTAGCCCCACCCACTGAGTGTATAGTGTCCAACACAAAGGTATTGTCTATGTTTGGAATTGAGTACATATGTACAATGACAAATGTTTCAAATGGTATACTATTAGTATACTACAGTATGCTAGTTGTCATCCTAATTAGATAGCTTGTTTAATTCAGTGAGAGGTGTTCAAATCCAACCCTTTACTGTACCAAAATAAACCTGCCTGTTTCTTTCTGCCACGACTTAATATCTTCTCCCAATGTGAATGCAACCACAGAAAATCTAAGTAAATTTAATCTCATTTTAACAAAATAAACCTAAAGGTAAACAATCTATTGTTTTTAAACATGATTTTAACAAATCATATCTTACAGTTAACAATATATGTCAGTGTTTAATTCTATGCATACAAAATATTTGCATACTATACAAAGTTTACATACTTTTAACTGTAGAAATAGCACTAGTGTGGTAGTATGCTATTTTGAACATTGTAATTGTGACAGTACAGTTAAGCCCAAAACTAAACTGAAACTAAGCAAACTAAACCCAGTTGTTCACAGATTTTATTCACTTGTAGAGGAGTAGAGCATTTGAATGGAACCTCTTGTCACTTCACTTTCCATGATACTAATATGCTGAGTGCTCAAGTTTAAAGTAGAAAGTACACATGGACACACACTTGATACTGGTGATGTAATAGACTTCCTTCTATAACCAAATTAGCAACACAAAGCTCATCAGAACTGGCTGATGCCAGGACTTGTGTGTCCCACGTCAGGAATAACCCAATAATTGTTTTAACACTCCTTCCAGTTTTTAGGGCCTTTCAACTCTCTAAAAATAGTTGGCCTGGTTTGTTGTATATATTTAAGTTGTAATTTTATTGTTTTTGGAAATTTAGTTTGAAGTAACATTATGTTTTTTAAGCAGCTCAGCCTCTGATAAAAGTCTATGGGTGGTCCTTTATTGATGTTGCCTGAAGATCTCTGGCCTAAATAATGAGCTACAATTGCATGCAGGCTCTGGTGGTGTGTATCATTGTGGTTTATTGCGTTGATATTGTCCTGAACAATAGAACTGACGTGAGGTGGTGAAATTGAATTGAGGTATGTTTCTCTGGGCATCTGTTAAATGTGTGGCTTTGATGTGTGATTTTGACTAAAGGTTGTACACTCTTTTAATCTGTGGATTAAAATGCATACAACAAAACAGCCTTTTAATGACTGTAAACAAATTGTAAATCTGAACATTTGCTGTTGTATACTGCTCAGTTGATGTTATAATAATGCCTTTTTGTATTTTCTATTATTTTTGTATAAGTTCAAAATAATGTGAAAAGGTCATGGGATTGTCTTTGAATACCTTTAACTTGCAATGAAAATATGTTATATAAATAATGTTATTTAAAATACGTAAATGGAATGTTTAAGATAACAAATTAACGTAGATCAGCCTAATTTTTCTGACTTAAAGTCTATCTGTTCTGCATGAACAGACTTGGCTGTTTTCCTTTGCGGGTCATCTTTTTGGTTTTGCTTTTGACCCATTGTTGTACATAACTGTCAATAAAGAGTCACTTTCTAATATGTTGTATCACAGACACACAGAGAACAATATGAAATGGCATGGGTTTAGGGAACCCCCCCAAGCGCACGTTCATAAATAATACACAAATGTGAAGCGTTTTATTCAGATGAAACACTAGAGGGCCTCACTCCAGTGTTTTAAAATATGTTATTTTTTCAAAAAGGAAAATCTGCGTGCACTTCTCTGTACTTTAGTAGAATAAGACAAATTACATATGTACATGTGTGCGGAACTAAATGGTAGTATGTAGGTTTAGGGGTGTGGATATATCACTAGCTGAAAATGGCAATGCACATCACGAAATAATATGAAGAATATTATAAAAAGTTAGTAAAAATGCACAAAAAATGGAGAATTAAAACGTTTAAGCATCTTTTCAAAACACAACATCGTTCAGTGTGTTTATATCTCAAAAACAGATTTTAATTCATTCAATGATCAGCTGAAGCTCCTCCTGCCCACCGGTAAATGTTCAAACGTCATTGGTAAAAAGGCCTGTCATTCATATCCGTTTCCATGGCAAATCTTCCGCCCTCTGGCAAATGCTCGAATGTCATTGGCCTAAAGTCCCGTCATTCACATCCGTTACCACGGCAACGAAAGACAGTGGGGCAGCTTGGCTTAAGTCTCTCTGGAAGCAAGCAAACGAGTTGTGGATGTGGAGAGCAGCTCGCGTTACGGCTGTAACGTTATACCGAAGCAGTTATTCCCATTTAAGAGGAATTTAAATTGAAGATGAAAGTGTCAATATTCCAGTTTTTAGATGTTTTTCCGTGTTCTTATTTTTAGGTAAACATTCAGCCAGAGAAGGTGTTTAATTAAGTTATACTACACAAGAGTGAGTTCGCAGGTAAAACAGGTACGAATAAGGAATCTAATACATTAACTTTTAAAGCAGCCGTTATGATTCCTGAATGTCCACGTATTGCCGAGTCCAGCGGGTTTCAGCGTGAATCTGGTCAGAACCGCTCCGGGCAACTGCGCGAGATCAGAACCGCAGTCAGACGCGAGCCGTTCACCGATCACTATGACGTCATCCCGGGCAAGGAGCTGGGCAGGTATGACATACACACTAACAAACTTTATCAAGTTAGCAAGTGCATGTACGTGTTCGTGTAAGTCGTGTCACATTATGTGATGTCATCAGGTGCATGTGTTTTGTCATGGATGATATATTATTTTATTGACAGTTATTTGGGATAAATATTAGGCAGTTTTACAGTGAGCCTACATAGCCACATGTCGTTCAACCATTTTCAATGAATGCTTTGATCAGTTAATGCAAATGTATGTAGTTTGTCTTAAATGCATGTTTGGATGATAAACAGAATCCATGTTTTCCTTTATGATTTGCATTGTCTGTCCATTGAAGCTCGTCTTAGAAGATGTCTTTTAGATATATGTATCTAAAACCATGCGGTTTGAATGAACGTTTGAAAGCGTTTGAATGAAACCTCTTGTAAATGTTTGTTTGTCGTGCAAAAATACATTTAGGCTGCATCACATGATCATAAAACAGAGTAATTTATATGTCAGGGCTTAGATGTTTTTAAATCAGTTATACGGAGCTCAATATTGTTGCTGGGTGTTCCGTTTTCCAACACGCCATGTCCAGTACTGCATAAATCTACTCTCACTGTACTCTGGTTTGTATCAAGGATACACACCGCAAGCACAAAGCCCTTGCAAAGATTTTGGCATATGTATACTTTTAAATCCCTAGTTTGCAAACTAAGCTTTCTGAGATTTCTCCAGTATGAGCAAAGTGCTGTTTAATCGATATATACCTTTAGGTTTTGCATGACAGATGGAAGTTTGATTGAACGCTTGGAAGTCAAGTGTGAAATACCATAAATCACTAGAGTGTGAATACTTCATTAACCCCCACTGTTATGATAGCCCACTCTGTTGTGTTAGTCACAAGCCAAACACTTAAACATGAAACATCAGCAGGCCAACTGATCTGTTTGTTTGCAAAACACAACAGCATTACTGGATGGACGTTTGAAAACGAAACTCCCTGGATTTCTGCCACCAGTCATGCAGTTTAAGCTAAGCAGTTTCACCTGAGTAGAATGTAGTGAGAAGTCAAGAGGTATTATGTTCCCCAAAGGTGAATTTAAATGTCTTTGGATCCCAGGGATGTGATTGGCTGCTCCAGCTGTTTTTATTTTGATGGCTTTGCACATGTGGAGAAGCTTTTTCATAGTCTTCAGTGTGCGATTTCAAAGCCAGCTGCCAATAGCATTTGATGACTACTCACTCAGTTTCATTGAAAAACCATGTAAGCCCAGATGCTGCCATTTACTGTATAGCCTAGGTAGTCTAACTTTATGTAGCCTTATAATAGAAATGAATTGCTTGATTTGGTGTCCTGTAGTACATTTTGAGTATATATCATTAACAGTTAGGGCAGAAGTTTTGTTTAGATCTAATGTCTAATGTTTGGTTAGAGGACCTTTGCATTAACAGTGTTCACAATTCAGGCCAAAGCACAGGCAATATTGATGTGCTTTAAGCACTCCATATGCACATATATATACAATATAAACTGTGATTTATTTTGGTACAATGATGATCAACGTCAATGTCAAAATTTATTTTAAGCCCAAAAGACCATTTTTAATGCAGTGCAAGCATGTTATACATACAGGACAAATTAAATAAGATGTACTAATTTTTGCTTATCAGCACAACATTGCCCTGGATTTTTGTCTTTGAAAAGGTCTCTTGCTGTGATGCGTCTTTGTACTGAGCATGAGGTGAAATTGGAGCAGTCCTGAGGTTTCTAGATGCTCAGTTGTGGATAATTGCAGGGCTGCTACACTACATTCCTTTGCCACTGTGCTTTGGGAACACCCAGTCCTAACGGATCATAACCAGCATTTTACCATTGTGTGTGGACACTGGCCAAGTGCTTTAGATCAACAGATGCCTTTGCTTTGCGTGCATAGGAGCACATACTGCACGCTGTATATTAAGTCTTAGATATTTGATGGGCAGAGTTCCATGTAAAATGAGAAGTGTAATTTTTGTTCAAATATTTTGGTGTCACTTTATCTTCTTGCATCTGTTGTGCCAAGTTTCGTAATACTGTCACAAATTGGTAAATGGCAACATGCCATAAGAGTTTTATGCTTCAATTTAAAATAAAGAAATTCTGAAAATGTAAATAGTGTTTGCAAGAGTTAAACTTCATTTAAACGATAGGGTGCTTTAGATAAATGTAGCTGTATTTCTAAGTCGTTGTTCAATGTCTACATTATGTTTTTAGCACATTAAAATGCGGTGGCTAAGGTGTTGCTATGGTAGTGGTTGTTACTGTAAGGGAGTGCTTACTGGTAATCAAATATTGCAAAGTTTCTGTGAAGTTTTGGTCTTTGATGTAGCTTATGTCACAAGTCTATTCTGTTTTTTGTCTTTTTTTTACAAATAAAAATATTAAGGTAACAAGATCTTATTTCTAAGACAAAATACTAATAATCTTATGTACCTATAGTGTATACTAAGCTAAAGTGTGAATGACAGCAATACAGGTGCTTTTCTTAGCATGCATAAATATAAATATTAAATTAATGACACCAATACTGCTGGGATTTGTAAATGAAGTTAAACTATTCTGTTGAAAGATTCTAGGAAGTGGACAGCTTGGTCAAATAAGGCTACATTATTTTAAATGTTCGTTTAATTAGAACTTTTTTCCAGAGGTCAGTCTGAGAGCTGTGTTGTCTTTTAATTAAAGTTGTTCATTCAGTAGGGATGTGTTTGCAGTGAGCAGATGGATGACATCACAGTCTCACTGTTGTCTTAAACAGCATGTCATCAGCTGAAAATTTCTCACCCCTTGTAAATCTCAGAAGCCTATTGAGCTTCCATCTCCACTAACTTTTGTGTATGTTTACCGGATGTGTGGATTTTGTTTCCCAGGACGTTCCCTTCACTCAATATGAGGGCACTCAGGGCAGTCCTTCTTTCCCAGAGAATCTCTGACAGCAGAGCGGGATGCCATGACATCATTGCTGTGCCATTCATGTTGTATGGGAGTAAGATCCCGGTGGAAACATCTGTTGTGTACCATGGAAACTGGGAGAGGGTGGCAGTGGCGGCGGGTGGGGGGGGGTGTCGTCTGCATCATCAGAAAGCCAAGTTTGTTATTGAACCTCTTTCTGTGGAAGAGTGTCAAAAAGAGGCAATGATGATCTAAGGCAGAGTGCCAGTGCAAATTTCCTGTTCCTAACAATCGGAATGTTGTTTTAACTGAACTTAGAGCAGCATAGACAAGAATAACAATGTTGTAGCTCTTTTAACATATAACAGGGCTTAAAATATACAGGGCTTGCTACTGTTAGAGTTGTCATGGCTTATCAGTGATGTTGCTGAGGTAAGGACAGTATAAAGTTTAAAAAAAATAGTCCAATCATATGGCTTGTTGAGTCTTTTCCAGTGATCTGATGTATGACTTGCCTGGTAGATGTTTTAATGGACAGGAAACAAAACCCATAAATTGAAAGTAGGACAATAGCCAGGGACCAATATATCAGAAGGACTTAAAAGTGGTCTGGTTGATTTAGGCCATTCTAGCTACTACATTTAAAAAATACAATCCATTACCTTTATTTTCTACATTTTGCAATTACATTGTATCAATGTATTTAGGGGCAATGTTTTTTTAAGATAGGGCCCAAAGTTGTGCAATTAGGTTTGTCACAAAGAATACGTCATTTGTTTGTCTCCCTGAAGGCATGGCAAGCAAATGATCTGTTTTCTGTAAATTACCACCGTTTAAGAGCGAGAACAAAGAGCGAGTTGTTGAAAGGATGTAGTCAGGTCTGAAAAACTGCGTACAGGCTTACAGATGAGGTAATGGCCTTTCCCAAGATATTTAGAAAATTGTTATGCCTGTGCACCATGCAAACAGGAGCCCCTTGCTCTGTTCTGGGGTCAGAGACACATGTCACAGACACAAAGTAAACAGGCCTCTGCTTTTAGCCCATGAGCCGAGCCTTTTTCACCCTTCTGTGAACACACGTGCACCGTTGAGAGCTTTTAGTCATACCTTGTTTTTGTTCCCTATCTTTAAGTGCTTTTTGCACCCGTCAAACAAACCGTGACTAACTAATTACCCTACTGCTCTTTATATGTCTATTGCTGATTAATGCTGTCTGCAGATAACCAGCACTTTTCCCCTAGATGCCTTAATAACAGTGAAACTATAACCCCAAAGCTGGTGTTTAGCTAAAGTGCTCACTTGACAGAAAATAAAGTGCTGTTGCTGCCCTCAACGCGCTCGTTTAATACAGTCTAAATCTGCTGAAAGTACATTGGGAGAAACGACTGTATTAGTCTATATTTTTACCCCACAGCTGTGGGGTACAAGCTGTTTGCGTCCATGTACAGTGAACAAACCATTTATAAATGCTGACATTTTTACTAGGTCAAGAGGTGTGAGCCTATTGTCACAATACATGAAGCTTGTATATCTTGGAAATTTTAAAAAAGTGTTCTAATTTTTCTTATAAGGGCCTGAACTAAATAGACTCTTGTAACATCTCGTAGTCTGTCTTTAACTACATTGTCAATGGTATCTTTCACCAGACAGTATGAATGCAACATACCTTGCAGCTGTTAACATTCCCTGTTAGAAACTCATTCTTCTTATGTCACCTGAAATGCACAACTGTCAGACTGCAGTTTTGTAACTTTTTCTCAAATTGTCTTTGTCAGTTTGTTCATGGCACATTAATTTCATCTGTCAGTGTCCATAAGGTTTGCCACAAGACTTTGTGACCTCATGACCTCCTTTACTCAGGAGAGGGGGTCAGGGTTCTGGGTTTTTTCAAGGGGTAAGGATCTAAGGCCTGAGGAAAGGTTTTTGTACCCCTGCAATGGTTTCCTGCCTGCATCCAAAATTAAAACTTGACCAATGGAGTCTGTGAATGAAAAATGTATAATCAAAAACTATGCAGTAGGCCTACCTAGATTCAATTAATGCTTGTTTTAATCTTACTTTCAGGATCTGATGAGCCTCTGGGTTTTATTTCTTGAAGGAACTACAGTCTCAAGTCTAACAGTCTCTGAATTTCTAAATGTACAACTAGCCTTTAATTGGACGATTGTTGACCATATGAAGCATATGGTGTCCACTGTTTACATAAAATGTGACCCTAGCTTCAACTCTAGACCTGCCTGCATGAAAGACGTTGCATTAGGGGTGTTGTCTGTGTGAGGCCACAGACTCTGGAAATGTGCTGACACGGCTGCTGCAAAAGCCCGGAGCTCATTTTTAAGGCACCAAAGCCTCTAGCTTCAAATTGCAGTTTTTCCATCGTCTTCAGTGCTCAGTCAAGGGCCCTCAACTTTGGTTAACCACAGAGCAACTTTTCCTGTGCTATATAATAATAGAAGTCACATTTGACAAAACATCTGTACCACATCATGGGGAGGCTGACCTAAAAAAACAATTGTTGGCAAATTTTTGTGAATCGTGCTCCTATTAAAAGCTTGACATGTTATGAGCTCATGTGACATCCGTTAAAGTTTCACAAAAACAAATGTATTCCAAGCATTCCATCCCAAACCAGCATTATTTGCTGCAGGGAAATGATAGACTTTGCAAAGATGCTGCCGTGCTTTGATTAGACAACTGTAGACATAGAATGACAGGTATTATGTGAAGAGATTAGAGCTGCTTCTTTATCGCATTCCCTCGAAAGTAACCAGTCTTGAGCAGCGGGGACCAGATTAATTCTACACTATGGAAATGAAGGGATGCCAAAGCTGTAAAAAAAGCCTATTAGATCTTCAAAGAAGGTGCATTAGAATTTCTGAATCTATCATAAAAGTGAATGTGCCTGATGGTTTTAATTGAGTCATGACAGCAACAATTTTCTACAGGCTTATATAGTTTGAGCTTTCATCATTTGTATGGTACCCATGTTGGCAGTTAGTTTCTATTCCTTGTTAAGAGACGGGCAACCATGTATTGTGAAATGAGGAAAGGGGTTACATTTTTAGGCAGAACGGTCACCATATTCCTCTCAAGTATTTACAGAAATTCACAGTTTCTTGAATAATGTGATGGAAGATGCTAACCAAACAGAGTTTTGAAGATCATTCCACCAGCATGGAATTGTGAAGGTAAATAAGAGGGAAAATGATGATGTGTCCTTTGAAGAAGGTACCACAAGGCACCATTTATTTACCACAGACTGCCCATATTTGAAAAATTTATTTTGTGAGTTCTTAAGAATTAAGAACTTTTGATTGTAAAAAGTCTGAAGACATTACTTGATGTGATGAGGGAGAGATTTAAGAGATTCTGTAATTGAGGATGAATTAACCACAGATTTTTCTGCCATCACATGGATGATGGGAATTAAGACTGCATTTTTCCGCTGATCAGATTGTTCTGTTACACATCTGATGGTTTTGTTTGGTCACATCTCTTATGACCAAATTATAATATTTTATTGTGCACCCAGATCTTATTGGTCCAGCTCAGAACAAAGCAAAGACATTTTTCTGTTCACCCTGTTAATCTCCAGATTTTTGGAAGAAACTGAGAAAGCAGTAACAGCTGTATGTAGTAAATCTGTTCTGGACAGAATGGGGTTGAAAATAAGGGGAGCTTCCTTTGTAAAGCATGGACTTATCTTATATAAACAACCACTACAAATGCATCTGATAGCAGTTTGGTTAACACCAAACCTGTTTAAGTTAGCCCTGTATAATTAAGATCGATTGGTTAGTCAGACAGCATGCTGACTACTGATTTAGATATTTCTGTATAAATTTATATCTTCTGTTTTAGACTTCCACTGATATACAAGTTAAAATGCACTTATCATATTTTGTCTATGGGGCAGTGCTAGTCAAACATCTTATTGTTTGAAACCTCCAGAATTTAGATGTAAAATAAGCCCTGTTCATAGACGCCTTCATGCGTCTCATCAGTCATTTTACTGTGAGATTGGAACAATTATGAACAACACCTCAAATGGTTTGGAACATCAGTGTGGGCGTCTGTGGTCCAGGGCCAGAGGGAGCAGATGGACTCAGAAAGCTAGTTCAAGACATCACGGCTTGATTCAGGATGCCCCCTCGCAGGAGTGTTTATGTGTATTTCCTTAACAGCTCAGCCGTCTCTTCCAGAAGCTAAATCATCCTTATGCTTCTCTTGGCTGCTGTAGTGCTTCTTAATGGAGCGCTAAACTGTGCGTCTATACAGCGTTTCACACGGTGCATGTCACAGGCATTGTTAACAGCACATTCAAGACTTTAAAGTCAGCGCTGACTTTAAATCACTGGTGGATATGTTTAACTGGGGATTTGTCAGGAGGTTTTTCAGCTGAGGTTTTATAACAGTGCCGCCTTCCTCCTTAATATGCAGTGACAACTAGAAGTGATCCTTTCACTTCCCAAACAGTGTAAACATTGTCTCTGTAGTGCTTTTAAAGAATTGCTCTTGTGTAAGTGGTCTGACATGTCAACGTTTGGCTCAACCAATAATGTGACTTTGCAGCGGGACTCTCTGAAAAGGGTCAGATGGAGGTGGGAAAGTATTTGGCAGAGAGTATTTGGGAAACCTTGTTGTAAACAATTATTTTTGCAGTTCTTTTTGGTTCCAATAAAAGCATAGAAACAGCACTGATAAATCCTTGCCAGGTTTTAATGGATTTGAAACAGACATGAACAACACAAGCTAAACGCAGTATGGCTGTGGGTAATGAGGCAAACAGTTCAACAGGAGGTTTTCATCTCAATATGGCACTTTCCTCAGATGAAACCTCCCAGGTGACATGTGACGTCTGTGTCTGTATTTATGATTTCATCGTGTGCCCCTGCATCTTCAAGTTCGGGCAAGTCCACCGGAAAAAGTGGAACACCAATCATGATGCCCCAAGGGCTCAGAGAGGGACGGTTTGGGCTTTTGGGTGATTTCATCCTGCAAATATGCCACAGGGACAAAGGCACGTTCAGCCCTGGTGATAACAAGTGTGCCATCTTTAGACACACAACACCCCCTCCCCTTTCACCAGCCTCAAACACTCCAGTTTCAGGCCTTTCTCAGAATCAAATGAAAAGGGGCCCTAAGCAATGATGTGAACCACACACATACATGTTTAATGGGATGCGTGGAACTCTGTTATAATGACCACTTCCATTGCTGGTTTTGCCAACTTTTGAATGGTTCAGGGCATCAGGGACTCATTTTTAAGTACGTTTAAGAAGTAAACAAGATCGTTGAGCGCACCTGCATGTACTGCTTTCATCTGTTTAGCAAATTCTCGCCCCTATTTTGCATATAAAAATCAAACTAAGGTTAGTCAGTTTACATGTTTATCAAATGTTAAGTGATAAGACTATATCAAAGTAACACCTCTCCCTCTCTCTTTCTTTCTCTCTCTCTCTCGCTCTCCCTTTCTCTCAGAGGAAAGTTTGCTGTGGTGAGGAAATGTGTGGAGAAGAGCACAGGGAAGGAGTATGCAGCAAAATACATGAGGAAGAGGAGGAAGGGTCAGGACTGTAGAATGGAAATCATTCATGAGATCGCCGTGCTGGAGCTGACAGCTGCCTGTCCACGAGTGGTTAACCTCCACGAGGTCTACGAGATGACCAGTGAGATGGTACTTGTTTTGGAATAGTAAGTATTGCACATTCAGCCTTTTGCATTAAAAAGGTTTTATTCTGTGTCATTTACAGTAATTGTTCAGTTAAATTTTCACAATTGTGTAACATACACCATGCCTTTTTCTTCACATTTAGAGTTATTTTGCAGGTTTGTGATTATAAACAGCGCAGTGATTTAGATGAATCCGTAATCAACAGTCATTATCGTGACAGGATGTTAAATACTAGGGGCTGATATCCCATCCTAACTAATTAAGAGAATATAGGGACCCTGATCTCAGACTCACACCCGGGGATCAGTGATGATAAATGAGCAGGAGACTGAAATCAGAGATGGAATTGAGAACACAGAGAGAAAACAAGATGGAACGAGAGCAAATGAAAATTAAAGAGCACTAATCAAGTTCCAAATCACTCAAAGCGAAACTGAGCACGCCTCAGTAAGCAGTCACTATTCCAGTAACGTTCAGCATGTGTCTCTTATTGGGTTTCCCTTGCAGCCAAATGCTGACATTGACTTTGAACTTCAGGCTGTGGGACAAATCATTTCCCGGACTTGATGAATATTTACTGCTGCTCATCATCTTTACTGTACAGCTGTTGTAGCTAAATCTAGTTCTTCGTTCACATTATTGGGCTTTGGGGTGAATTGACTCTGTCTGTGGCTTCCAGTCTTCTCCATTTATCCCTTGTTTATCTCTTTGATGGTCACACCATATACAGCATATTTGGTGTTCTGTAAAGGTCATGGACAATTTATTTTGTTTGGGGTCACACATTTCTGGCATCCGGTCTACCATATCTTTTATTCCTCTGGCTTTAAAGGTCCAGACAGTAAGTGCAGATGTGATTTTCATGTCTTCAAGTTTGTATTCATACAAATGTTGTGAACTGGGGTTGTGAATGAGAAATTCATCATCTTATAACATATGAAGTCACCAAAACAATGCTGAGAAATTATTGTGGTTGCAAACAGAATCATTTGACATCATGATATACTGCAAATCTCTGACATAAAGCAAGCAGCTGATTGGCTGTTGTCACCATTGGTCATATATTTGTTGCCATGCAGCTGCTTCTTTCCTAGTTGACCCGTTTCCCAAAGTCCAGAGTGAATGGACTGACCCTCGCAGTGGGATGATGGGTCAGCACAGGAATTTTAATCTGCCCCTCCAACCGCACAGAACTCGTAGTCTTCACAGCCATTGAAACTGATGAGACCCCTGTGTTTACATAGAAACGAGAAATGAACAGGAAGTAGCTACAAGGATTTTAATGAAAGAGAATAAAGCCTATGATTGTCCTAAAGTGGATTATTTTTCAGCATGCGTGACCATACTGATGGTTTTGTTGGTAAACTCTGTTTCCATTTTCTCCCGTGGATCCCCGCAGACCCTTCTTCCCAGCCCTGCTCTATTCATAGGCCTGGTTGGGACATGGAGGGGTTCTCTGCACTCGCTGCGAGGTCACTCTCATTTCCTCTCTCCCACCAGTGAATGGCATGCGCTCAGCTGGACTGGGTTCAAATCTCTCATCGTCTGCCCACACGGCCGGCCTTCACGAGCAGCTGTCTCCTCTGAGCGGCTCTGAGCACAAGCTGTAGCATGAAAAAAGGGGGATTTCTCAAAGCATTTGTGAGAAGGATTATTACAAAGGCGAGTGTGTATTTGCCTGTCTTGTTCTGCATTCCTTGTCTGCATTTTATCAGGCTAGCTGTCGTTTAAAACGGGTCAATAAATCCTATAGACTTGGGTTGAAGAAGAGACCTGAGACATATCTACAGAAGGTACCAGAATATCACAATAAAACTTTTGCAGTCATTTGCTAGCTGCTACTAACAACTCTTAAGGCTTTTCTGTAGCTCAGCTTGTAGATCATGACAGTACAAGGCCAATGTCGTGGGTTCAGTTGCCTTGGAATGAACACACTGATAACATGTAAAGCCTGAATGAAATGCAAGTCACTGTGGATTAAAACATCTGCTAAATGCATAAGTGCAAAATGCAGACATTGAGAGACCCGCAGCACACCACAGGTTGTCATGCATGCTAGGTCAAAAAATATGCACTGCTTAAATCTGCAGTAGATCAGTCAAATTTCTCTCCCTTAACAGTGCATAACGGTGCATGGCAGTTGGTTTATGAAAAGCAGACATATCCTGACCTGTCTGTGAGCAACTTACATTAATCTGTGTCAGACTGGCAGGTCAGCTGAGAGAACCCAGATTTGTAACTGATCACATAGATTTGTAGCTAGATGTAACTGCCTTGTATACAAGAAGCCTAATTGTCTAGCCAATTGACTCTATTGTTTAATGATCTGATATGCATGTTCTTCACAGTATTTAATAACATACAAATTACAAGGTGGGGGTGTTTGCTTTGAAAAAGATGATACAGGAATGTTACACCTTTACATGATACAATCACTGTTCAAATATAGTACCATTATAGTTAAATGTAAAGTTATACTTATAACTTTGTAAAGCTAAGCACAACCCTATATAAGGTGGCAGTCCTCCGTAAGTATCCTGATTGCCTTCATATGGTCTAGTAAATCTGCTTTTGACTGAGTGTTGCTGAGACCCCAGGGGGTCGGAGGTCCATTAGGCAGATAATAGATTACATTGACAGATTAACATTCTAAGCGAAGGCCAAGAACCTGCTGGCCAAGCAACTGTTCAACTTTGACCTCATTAACCAGGAGAGGCTTTTTCTTGTTTAACTCAGCAGGCATCCATAAACCCTGACCGAGAGGCCAGAAAAGGTCACCTTGAGCAAGATGGGATGAATTTAGGCTTTAAAGTAGAATTTTTAGCAAACCGTGAGGAATCTCCATAACTAATCTTCCATATAATAGTAATAAAACATAAAACTTTGAAGAATTAAAGGCCAATAACTCTGAGTAGGTTAAAAACATCAGTAGTGATGGCCATGAAAATATTGGTTAGGTCTTTATATTAATATTTATATATTCTTATAGTGCCCCTTTAGTGTAAATCTTGCTTTTTCCAGGCCCATTATTAAGCAGATATTAATAGTAAGAATATCCTGCAAAACATGATGAATGCTGATCTTTGTAAAAGAACTAGGAAATAACCGCCACCCTGCTCCCACCTTCAACACGGTTTGCCTCTCATAACCGTTTTCTTTTTTCAAACCTTTGTATCATGTGGAAGTAGAGCGAACCTAATGTTTCTCTTTCTCATGATGATCTTGTATGTGAAATCCAGAAAAAGCTAGTTGTAACCGACAGTTTTTCCTTTTTTCACTCTATTCCCATTTTTCCCTCGGGTGACTGATATTTTGGGGCACTGGGACAGGTCGGAGGAGGGGTGTGGTGTTGCATGGAAAGCAAACTGAGGCCTATTCATGTTGTGCTGTGTCCGACTGGCTGTTTGGGGTGAGTCGGGGGCTTGTGGGTGCTCCATCAGGCAGGGCTCAGGAACGTGGCCTCATTGCTCCACAAGCTCCAGCTGGGAGTTCATTATGTCAGTGTGCTCAGCACCAGCACGTGAGCAGCCAGACCGTGGCTACAGCCCAGAGAGAGAGAGTGAGCAATCGAGCAAGCTAAGAGGAGGGGGAGAGAAGGAGGGGTGCTTGTCTGCTCTATGGATTTAATCTCCAGGGTTATGGTTGGGATAGCCCTGCTTTGCTGTGCTAGGTTTTCACTCATTCGTCAATGAATGGATATGAGCCCTGTGGTGTCACAGTGACTGACAGCTTATTGCATCTGCTGTGCACAGGATTTCTCATTTTTGGCTTCATTTTCCAAACATGTATTTGAACAGAGCCAAGCTCACATTATTGGCCAATACATTTTAATGGAGAGTTTGCATAGTGAAACAAAGTCACTTTTTGCAGACACCCACTCCTCTCAATTGGGTCGTTATGGGCTGAAAATCAAAGAGTCGATCTGGTCATTTTTCTAGCTTGCAAAATGCATAGCTTTTACAATATAGATTTAGCCCATTTTCACACCAGTTTGTTCACATGACATTTAATTACCTTTGAATTGTTGCCAAGGAAACATAATGTAGTACACACAGTGTGCTGGAGTTACATGTATTGTATTGTATTTACACATTTCAGCTGTTTCCTCCTACACAGTAGGAAAATGCTGTGACTGCATCTCTCATGGTTCTCATGCGATTATCTGAGCCCAAATTGAGACCGATGCCTTGCCTGAAAAAATGCTGTGGGTGCAGTCAAGTACTTGCAGCAGTTTGGGGAATACCCAGTGATGGACACGCCCAGAAACCGCTTTGCAAAGGGTAGCTAGAACTGAATAAACTGCTAATCTCTTTTGCTTCAGTGTTTGTAAAAGTATCAGTCCAGACCACAAATCTGTGACATATCCTTGCTGATGCTAATGGTGCATAATGTTGTCCTTGCTATCATCTGCATCCATGTATTTTATAATTCTCCTTAGAGACCGAATGTTTATTGGTTTCTCTGTTTTACTGCTTAATGTTTCAACAGTGTTAGGTTTTATTTCCACAATCTGTTTTGACTCTTCATTGCAATCCGATAACCTTCTAATTTCAGCCTATTCTAGAAGAAACTGTGTCTGTCAGTGTCTTTCTTCAGAAAGGGCCTTTCATGGAATACTACTGAATTAATCAGACCAGCTCAGTGTGCTTCTGTCATTTGACAATGAAAAGCTGCAGGAAATATAGGGCTGGTTAAAGGCTCACCCCACTGTTTGATCCCAAATGGCAAGTCCATCTTCCTAAAACAGGCTTCACATTTAAAGAAAAACATTGAGGGCTCAGAGGAAGTGTGTGTGTGTGTGTGTGTGTGTGCGTGCGTGTGTGTGTATCGTTGTGCCAGTGGATTAGAGCGGACAAACCCAAACGCATTAGTGTTGTGACCGCCCAGACGTACCCTCATCCGG
Organism: Yasuhikotakia modesta; assembly: GCA_036877545.1. Taxonomy (NCBI): domain Eukaryota; kingdom Metazoa; phylum Chordata; class Actinopteri; order Cypriniformes; family Botiidae; genus Yasuhikotakia; species Yasuhikotakia modesta. Next base: position 49,291 of record JBAJNP010000840.1, on the reverse strand, counting down.
CCAAAAAACATGACCTAGTTATAAATTGGCTAGACGTCAGATTCCCCCCTCTTCTTTCACTCATTCTCTTTTTTTACACCCACTCTCCATATATTTGTCTTTAGAGTGTGTGAGCGGTGTTTGGCACTGCTGGATGTTAATTACAGCAGCCACACAGAGGAGCGTTCAGCCGTGCTCATCTTCAGAGTGCTGGAGACAGGAGTGCCTCTGAAAGCTGTCACACACTGCAGAAATGTTTTACAGCTGTGCGGGTGTTAATGACTTCTCCTGCCGCACATTCTCGACCAGGTTATGAGGGGTCATAACAGGGTCCTGACTAACTGTTTTATAAACACTACACTTCACCTAAATCCCACGTGTAAAGACTCAAGGCATCGAGTTTAAGTTTTACTGTGTATGAATATTTATACATAGCTTTTTCTGTGGGTTTTTTGTCTTTGTATGTGCCTGTCGTTTGCCCTTTATTGTGACACCTAGTGGTAGTATAGTGGAGTTGCATAAATACTTTTGAACTAAATTTAAGTAAATTGACTAAATTCAATTAAATTTAACATTTGTTTTATTTAGCTAGCGATTTAAATTAAATTTCTGTTTATCAATTTAGTCTATTCAGCCTGAGTTTTGGTAAAGGAATACTTTAAACTGCCAGACATATTCAAAGACAATGCAATTATAATTTAGTAGAAATAGTTCTAAAATAGTTTAGCTTTTTCCATCAGAGCTGTAGTGCTGATAATTTTCTGAAGTGTGAGCATTTAAAAGGCAGAATTGATCTACAAAATAGTATCAGCCACATATTTTAAGTCCCACATATTCTGCATTTTTCTCAGTGAACCATTGAGCCATGTCACAGGTTTATCTGTAACTCTCAGAGAGTCTGTAGAGTAGCCAGACTGCAGAGTTGGATTACAGACAGCAGGGGAGAAATCATGCACACAGGCTTATCGTGTAGACGCTTAAGGACGAGGATAGCCTAATCTCTCACACACAAACACAGAGCTTACATATTGTTCTAGTCATTCCCTTTTTCTAGTGATATGGGCCAGTTATAAATGTCATGTTATAAGCATAACTGTGATTTTTTTTTTCCTTTGAATTTGAGCAACTGCTGTGCCCTGCACCAGTTATCCGATGCACATTGATGCATCAGTTTTGCAGCGTTGTGGTAAGCAATGTGCTTAGTCACCTCAGATATTCTCCAGATACTGTTATTGTGCTCTTGGAAGCCAAGCCACATCCTCACATAAACTCCCAGCCTGTTCACGGCACATGCCTCTTTTGGCCTGAGGGCCTTGACTTTTCCCTGTATGTGTCCAATCAATTCATCACGCTGTCTGAATCCAGAATGCGGGAAATTGGGAATCGCCTGCCAGCATGAGAAAAGGTTGAATGCAAAGGACATGTGTTCTTATTAGCCAGTGCCACTGCTTGGACTGATATTAACTGAAGCTTAGCGTTCCTAGATTAAGGTTGTTTTTAGCCCTGCAGGATATTTTAACATGATTAATGTGCTATTTAATGAGCCTATATCAGGGAAACCATAAAGCAGATATGAATTACATTTTGGTTTATTAAATTTAGACACTTCTTGGAAGTTCTGTTTAAACACAACTCGCCTATCACGTCCTACTGTTTATTTTGGTTGGAGGCATGTTCTGTACACAAGAACAAGGCTGTAGCTGGAACAAGAGATGGTGTTTTTGTTGTCCTCAGTGTGCTGTAGTTAAAATCACATGATCATGCAACTGTTTTTAGAATTGACATTTTGGTCAACTCGTTTGTTTCAGGCAGAAACCAACTCACATGCTTACAAACACATCAAAATCGGCCCTGGTTCATGAAAATAACTTCTGATTATACAGTTTCTCTTGCTTTTGTAATTATTATTATTCAAGCTTAAGATATTAGTGATAAGAGTCTGTTACTAAGCAGCTTTTTTCCAAGGGGAAATTGAAATTGCACTGGTTTTATTTTTGTCCACTTATGTCTATTTCTCTCTATAAACCATCTATAAATGCTGTAGTATTGTTTATATAGCATTATTTGTATGTGTTCAGTGCTGCAGGAGGGGAGATTTTTAACCAGTGTGTTGCTGAGAGAGATGAGGCCTTTAAAGAGGAGGATGTGAAGAGACTGATGAGGCAGATTCTGGAGGGCGTGGCCTTCCTTCACCGGAGCAATGTGGTACATCTGGACCTCAAAGTAAGTCAAGCTACATACATACATAATACTATATTTTATATATATATATATAAATATATAATTTAATATATATATTTATATCATATAAATATATATATTTATATCATATAAATATATATATTTATACACATATAGAGATGTGTTGGTGTGCAGTTTTACTAAATGTATTTTTGTGTTAGCCTCAGAATATCCTCCTCACCAGTGAGTTTCCTCTTGGGGACATAAAGATTGTGGATTTTGGCCTGTCGAGGTTGGTAAACAACAGTCATGAGATCAGAGAGATCATGGGCACACCTGAGTATGTAGGTACGATCCAATAACCTGCAATCTCCACACATCATATGTGCATGAAGTACCTGTCAAGAACATGGAATTGTTTTTATGAAATTTCACTTTTTTAATGAAATTGTGGAAAATGGTATTTAGGATCAGTAGGTTTTACTGGACTTTTAAACAATATACTTTATTGTAGAACTTTATTGTTTTTCTAGCTTGTATGTTATTTATTGTTTTATATTTTATTTATGTAATGTATTTATGTAGAGTTCCTGTAGCTTAACTACATTAAAAGCACAAAAGGTTGTTGGTTCGAGGGAAACATACTGGTCAAATGTATAGCTTGAATGCATTGCTTAAAGTCACATAATAGAATATAAAATATTATAATATATGTAATAAAATAATATGCCAAATATGTAAATGGCATTATTTTGTCCTTTTAGCACCAGAAGTCCTGAATTATGAGCCAATAACCACAGCAACTGATATGTGGTGAGTCACTGTTATTTATTATCATTTCACAAGCCGTGATATTTGATGTTAGGTGTCAACTTGGAGGTCATTCTCACAATAAATTCATTTTCCTTCAGTTCAGTTTTTTTATTCAGTTTTATCATGGTTATTATCGAGTCATTCGCATCCAGTACAAATGTGTGATTGCCCTGAAACAATCACTTCATTCACACCATCACAGCTGTTTGTTGTTTCATCCCCAGCAGTTTTACTTTAGGATATATTATGCAACAGCATGTGTACTCTTTTAACTCTACAGTCATTTATCATGAATACCACTTTATTGCACAAAAATAGTCATGTGTGAGTTCAAACATGGCCCAAAGAAAGCTGTATCAGTGCATGATCCCCTTGTCTCTCTCTCTCTTTCAGGAGTATTGGCGTCCTCACATACGTGATGCTGACGGGCATCTCTCCATTCCTGGGGGATGATAAACAGGAGACCTTCCTCAACATCTCTCAGATCAACGTCAGCTACACTGCGGAAGAGTTGGAGCCCCTGGATAAAGCTGCCATACACTTCATAAAGTCTCTGCTCATCAAAGAGCCAGAGTGAGAGAAATGTTTATTATAAAGCACAACTGAAGAATTGCCAGCTGATACCAATAATTTCATGTTATAGCCATTTACTAATATAAAATATATATAATTTGAATTAATAATTTAGTTTAATTTAGAATTTAATATAATAAATTGAACTTTTCAGAAATGTTACAGATTAATTTTGGTGTCACAACATTATGAATTATTTAAAAAAGCATGTGTATTAATGTATTTACCATCCCATGCTAAAAATGTAATATAACAATTTATTGAGCATCTCCAGTTAATCCGAGTGACTTGATTTCCACAGGAGCCGCTCCACTGCAGAAGACTGCCTCAACCACCAGTGGCTTCAGATGAAAGAGGAGGAAGTTAAGGAGGAGAGTGCTTCTGAAAGCGTCTCGGAGCCTGTCAGCCCCGGGACCTCCAGCCACGATGAAGAAGCAGAGGAGGAAGAGAACAGTCAGCTGACGGAGGAGTTCATCGTGATGGCAGCTTACACCCTGGGCCAGTGCCGGCAGTCTTCCGACAAAGAGAGTCTGACCCCTGACCAGAAGGCCATCTCCAAACGCTTCAAATTCGAAGAACCTTTTTCAGCCCTTCAGGAAGTTCCTGGAGAATTTATCTACTGATTCACACCCAGCCAGACAGCTGCTACTCTCCCAACTAATGCCGCACTTCAGACAAGAAACCTTCTGTTTTTGTCTTTTCTTTCCACTCACCTCATGGTTTGAATTTTTAAGCCAAACAACTTTTTGTTTCATGTCTTGCTTATTGCTGTTGTTTCTCATGTTTTCTTTTCTCTAATGTGCTGCTTTATATTTGCATCGTTCTGTTGCTGAAAACTAAGCCTTGCTGTGATTTTTTTTTTTTTCTGTTTTTTAATGTTCTTTTAGGTGCCATGCTTAAGTACTTGACAATATGGGGAATAAGTTAAAGTGTTGTTTTTGTTCTGATGACAATTTCTTGTTTTATTCTGAATGTTTTGAGCTGTACAAATGAATGTTGTTTGTCTTTCTGGGGTATGAGGGCAAATAGACTTAAAGGTAAATGAAATGACTCCATTTTAAAGTTTGTCAACGTTTAAAAAGCCATTTTGTGTGATCTGCTCCTGAATGGCCCTTTTAGGAATTTCCTGGGTATATATTTCCATAGCAATAACACTTTCCATTTTCATATGAAGAAAATGTGTCTTTCAGTGTGTGTTTTTTAAAAAACTCATGATAGCATTAACTGTACATTTCAAAGCGACTGATGCTGTAAATAAAAGTTTGTCTTGACAGCCAATGCCTTGTTTTTATTTAGTCAGGGAGTTTTACCAGCTTCTTTTATTTCTTTTGAAAATCTGTGTATTGGTTAAAAGAATTTAAAATGTGCAAGGGACTTTGTCGGCTCAATTCCTTTTGTAGGTTTGTAGAATTTAAATAGTTATGTTAACATGTTAAGAGTAAAAATGCCACGGGAAATAGTCATTTATTTTAGTGAAGCCAAAGTAAATTCAATTGATCACGTTTAGCTGGTGCGAGAGATTTTAAAGCCACTACCGCCGCCAAACGGCACGACTAGTTAAACTCCGCCTACAGGTTTTGTGTTTGCCAAAGACGCTCAATGATGTTCTGTTATGTTTACCCAGACTAACGCTTTGTCAAAGTTTTGTTTTTTATTATTATATCTTTTATAACAGCTACAGACTATTAAGTTCCCACATAACATAAACACCCAGACACTTGTTAACAGCTGTTGTCGGTTAGTAGACGATTATTAGTCAAAGTGGAGTTTGTCATTTCAGCCACATTTAAGCACATGGTGAAACAAAACAGCGTTTCTCCAGGACCAAGGGTGATACATAGAACAACACAGAACTAACTTAAATAAACAAACTATACATATTTTGTGTACATAAAGTGCAACAGACCAGTGGGTCAATGTCAAGCGTCGACCAGTATACACAGTTCTGTATATGAATGGCGGTAGTGCAAATACGTAATAATAATAATAATAACCATAATAACTAATTATTGATTGTTTTAAAGTCCGATGGCATGGGAAAACATTTATGTTGATTTTAACATCAGCTCCCTTCAGATGCATCGGACACAATTCAGAAATGTCTTTTGTATGGGCGCCCTCTGCTGGGTGGCTTTATGAAATTGTTTCAACCAAGTGGACAGAACTACTTGCAATAATTATAGGATAACTATAGCATTATTTATCTATATACCAGATCGTTCATATATGTAAAAAATGTAACACTGATACTCTGCACCTTTTGTCACCTTTTGTACATTAGTATATTCATTCATATAAATAAATGAATCAGAACGAATTGAACTGTTTCATACTATTTTATATAAATTGCCAGCAGTGTTTTGTACGACGCATTTGTAAAAGTTTATTAGTTTAATCGATCAGAGTTGAAAAGTGTTGCGTAGGCCGCGACTGTAGGGTTCGCTCCCCGTAGACACAAGCTGAACCCCGCCACCGCCGGTGAACGGAAACCGGACATCAGTGTACCGTGAAAGGCTGATCGTCTGCATTGAGATGCGCTGAACCCGTGTCGATCCTCCATCAAAAGCGCTTTAACGGTGACGCGTCGCTTCGCCATGGAGGACTGGAGCGAGTGTCTGGATGTGGCCGTTCAGATGGCACTGAGAGCAGGACAGGTAACGTTTTGACATGCGGAGACTGCAACATGTTTCTCTGTTCATTCACAATATTAGCCATAATCCATAAAGCGGCGATAGGGAGACGCTGTTACACTGAATCCATTCAGGAAGAGCTTAGCTTACGTTATAAATAAATAGTATACGCTTGCTTACTATATTAATACTATATGCTTGCTAACCGCTGTTATACATCCTGCATCAATATTTCCTTTGTGTTGTGTCAACATGTTGACATCTGAAACAAGTGGTAATCTTACACAAATCCTTGAAGTGCATTTCTGAACTGTACTAAGTATATTGTTTTAATAGATAGAGTACAATAGCTTTATGTCGGCTGTATATAAAAGGGTCTTTGAGGTTGTACTGTTGACCTTATCTTTTTGCAACTGTTATAAATAGCCAGTTAGCCATGATAAAAACACAGGGGTGATATTCCCTGTGAATAAAGAGCCTTCTAGATGCTGTCACAAAAACAGAAAAAAAACAAATTGTACCTTATAAAGTATAATACGTAATATGTAAGTATTTACAATGTTAGTATATAGATACCAACACTTTGCTAAAATGATGTGATTCTGGCTTTTATGTTATACTTTATGGTACCTATGTGGTGTTTTTTTTTTAACAAATCCCCTACCACAAATACTCTGGCAATACAAGTTAATGATATACTGTAGTGACGTGATGGGTATTAGTTGGCAATACCATGCAATTGAGTAATTACTATATTCATTTAATATAGTATTTACATGGAATCCCATCATCCTTCAAAGTATGTTTTAAAACATAGTATTACAGTGGTACCATGTCCCCAAAACTCCTGGTGCTGTTTGTTTGCGTAAGACTTTGAGAGGAACCTGTTGAGAGGAACTAATGTAGAATACAGTGTGGAAGAAGATTTTGGCATTTCCATCAGGTGGTTCAGTCAGCAGTCAAGCAGGAGAAGCGTGTGAGAAGCAAGAGCACACCCACAGACCTGGTGACGGAGGCTGACCATCAGGTGGAGGAGCTCATAATCTCCACCCTCAGAGAGAAGTACCCCTCACACAGGTACAGCACCTAAACACACATGAGGGAGCTTACAGAGAAAGCATAAGATTAGTGCCTTAACATAATCTTGTTTACTTTTAGGTAAATAAGTCTTACCCCATCCAACCCTTCTGTGGCCACGCTATGCTTGTGTGACCTAGTAGATTTAGGGATGTTTGTTGTACAGCAAGATAAAAACATGTGTCTGAAACATGCTAGTCTTGTATATGAGTATATATGAGTATATCTTGTATATAGTATATGTATATGATCTATATGTAAAGTATGAAGGAATGCAATATCTATATGCCAAAACATTATATATGCTATGTATAATTTTTATAGCTTTTCATGAAGAGTTTTTGAAGGTGGCTAAATATGTCTATGTTCAACTAAACAGTTGCACTGTAAGGTTAATGTAACTTTACGTTTGGCCTGGGTTGGCATAATGTTGATGAAAGGATTAGATCTCTTCTGTGTCAGGTTTATAGGAGAGGAGTCGTCTGCTGCTGGGGTTAAGTGTGAACTGACAGACAGCCCTACTTGGATAATAGACCCCATCGATGGGACGTGTAATTTTGTGCACAGGTGCAACATCTTCACTTGTATATGTGTGTTTTAAATGTCCAGTTGTGTATCACCTAATTCCAACACACAATGCTTATTTTTCAGTTTCCCCATGGTGGCAGTAAGTATTGGATTTGCAGTAAGGAAAGAGGTAAGCGGCTGACAGGTCTCTAAATGAAAGATACATTTACAATATGTCATCTCTGTGTCATGCTATGTGTTTAATGTTCAGTCATGACAAGATTTTCTGACCCTCAGCTTGAGTTTGGGGTCATATATCACTGCTTTGATGGGACGCTGTATACAGCCCGGAAAGGTCACGGAGCGTTTTGTAATGGTGTACGACTGCATGTTTCAAAAGAGAAAGGTTAGTGTGTTTTGTGTTTAAGAATTATTAGTTTGCCGCACATTTTTTCTTTATTTTTGCAATGAATGTAAATTTAAACATACAGTAGTTCTTGTTCTACATGCTGATTGGTCAGCAATGTTCCAGTTGCAGTAAAATACACAGTAAAATAACAGTTATGATGCTACTGTGTACCTCTAATAGGGGTTAACAATATACCTTTACATTAGTTTACGTGTTATATGACATGTTCGTGCCATATTGCATATTGATTTACACCTTCTAGCCATGACTACTGTTGCACAGCTCATATTTGTAACCTAAATAATGTTTTCTGTCTGTATCAGATGTGTCCAAGGCCCTAATTTTGACAGAGATTGGGGCAAAGAGAGACCCTGCGACTTTGGATGTCTTTTTAGGAAACATGAAGAAATTGTTAGGTGCACCTACTCATGGGTAAGACTGACTCACACACCAGGGCTATTCAACTGCTATTTAACTGTATGATTCCTTCCCTAATAAAGCAAACTTACTGATAATAAACTGATAAACTGATAAGAAGAAGATATGGTGTCACATTGTTAGCTTGTGCACTGTGTCCAGTCTAATGTCAGCCATGACCTTTGACCCACAGAGTGAGGATTATTGGCAGCTCAACACTAGCACTTTGTCATATAGCCAGCGGGGCAGCTGAGGCCTATTACCAGTATGGCCTGCACTGCTGGGACATCGCTGCAGCTGCTGTCATCATCAGGGAGGCGGGTGGCTGTGTCATAGACACCACAGGTTCAGCACCATTTCTCCATTTATGTACATATATATTTACGAATGTTTAGGGAAGGCTTTGGAAAAATGTGCAAAGCATCATGATTGGTCAGTATTGCTATCAAGATGGTTATCATCTAGTGTTTATTTGGGCATAAATGAGGGCTTGAGGGAAACAACGAGGGCTTTTCTTGGTTTGTTTATATCGGGTGACTTGATTTCTAAGTACATTTGTCTTGCTAATGTTTTTTTAAATAAGATGTCACACTACATGAAATTTCATTACTTAAAAATCAAATTAATTGGTATAAACATTACACAATATTTCACGCATAGTTCATGCATTCAGGCTGTAGGATATTCTGTAGCAAACACCAATATTTGATATAAATGTAGATGTATTTCAGATGTGTCAGGGTTAGAAAAAAACTCTTAGTTTTTAAGCAATGAGTTCTTTGTATATTTTTGAAAAGACAACAATATCTTTTGCCTGACGCAACCAGAAAAAATGTGAGTGGTGCTTGCCCACACAAAAGCACCACAATGCTAGTGGTGATCTGAGTAGTTGCCAGAGTGTTTCTGTGTGGTTGCTAGCATGTTCTGGATGGTTATTAAGTGGCTGCTAGGGTGTTCTGGGTGGTTGCTTATTGGCACAGTAAAACCAACCCTAAAGTCTTTATGATATTTTGGTCCATAGATATGGCCCTAGATAAGTATTTGGGTTTTTTAAACATGTATTTGTTTGCCAGGGGTATATCTGATCGCTTAGTAAAGTAAAAACACATTTCTTCTTAACAACCCTCATGGTATCATTATTGTTTATAGTACAATTTGTGCAGGACAAGTTATGCACATCATTTTATCAAACCTCAAACCATGTATGAGCAATCCCTAATAGTGATGGTTGCCTTAGCAAATAATATGAAATACAGCAAATGATTGTATGATACTGCATGTGTGATGTTTTCATATAACTGTTACTTTTTAGATATTTCATATTTAATCATAATCATGTTTGTGTTTAGGTTGTATTAGGTTTATTAGCTTTGGAGACTTCAGTATATAAAAGGACTTTTCATTCAGATTAGATCAGTAAACTCTCTTAGTTCCCTTCAGTTTGAGTTTAGATATCTCAGGTGGTTGCTGAATATTTTTGTAAAGGGTGTCAGTTTGTGTTTATGAAAGAATGTGTGTGTGTGTTCTGTGGTGGGATGGCCTCATGGCACGTCTGTGTGTAAGTCTACACAAAGAAGCTTTGTCAGGGAGGTCAGTAGGTTGTGATCATGTGATCTAAGATGTGTAGTGGTCGTTGCGGGTCCTGTGAGAAATATCTGTTCTATGTAAAAGCCGTTATTACAGTCCAAGAGTTCATCACTGCATTAGACTTGTTATCTCGTATTGATTACATTGAGAGTATTGTAATCATGGCCAGGCTGTTACTTTACAGCCAGTGTTTTTACTGGCTCAAATAAGTGTTATAAAGGAAAAGTAAAGAAGTAGGACAGTATCTTGATGTGACTGTATGGCTGAAGTTCAAATTAGCTTTTTCTAAATGAGTCATTGGGTCTGTTTCCGAACCTAGTGGGCTGTCTACAAAGACAACACTTTAAGGGATCATAGCTGTTCTAAGCAGTAGAAATTAGCTGCGTTCTATAATACTTTAATACAAGTTGACAGATAAGACTTCTTTTCAGTATTAAGCATTTGTATGTACTATGTGTAAGTTGTGTTTTTAATCATGTCATTAGCCTAGCAGCATGCTAATGTCAAACTCTTGACTCCTATTGTGAGAATGTCAGTCATTTCTGAGGGTTCAAGATGGTTGGAATGCTGCATTGGAAGGTGTATTTGTAGGCGGTAAAAAGCAAGGAAACTCACAAAAATTTGGTACACAACCATATATCATATTATGATATGCCTAATTTGATGAAAGTTCAATGAACATTTCCAGTGAATAAAATACATGTGCACAAGGTGTTAGAAAGGTAACTGTGTCGGCTTAATGTGTGTGATTAATAAACAGCCTTTGTGACCTTAAACCTGTGCATCCCCCCACATCCATTTATATTTGTATCAAATTAAACGCAGTGTCCCATTTTTAAACATTAGGTTAAAGTTTAGTGTGACACATTTTCTAGTTTAGACTGTATCAAGGTCAGATCTCTATGTCATTTACACTGTTGTATGCAAATGACTATAGACCAGCACAGGTATGTACAGTATGTGTGTGTGCACATATCCTCTCATTTCTCCTGTGTTTCTGTCCCAGGGGGTCCTCTGGACCTCATGTCCAGGCGTGTGGTGGCCGCTGGGACCCATGAGATAGCAGACTACATCGTAAAGCAGTTACAGCCTATAAACTACGGTCGTGATGACGACGACCCAGGCGACCTTGCTTGAGTGACCTTTGACCCCATTCCAAGCCTTTTACCTCAGAATACACAATCCTGCCACATTGTATCTGCGGTGTCCTTTTAATACAATATGCACATTTTTATAGGTTTTAATGACTTGTCATACTGTGTGTATGCTTTCAGGTCACTGGACACATCGAGCACAGACGGCATATGTTAACATACTTCGTTTTTTCTTGTAATTTATTACATTTAATTCATGACAACAAAAGTGGCAGATTTGAATAAACACTGTATGTTTAACATACTCATTATTCATAATATAGAGTTTATGTTTCAGATGCCTTAGGTTTCATGCAACAATATGAAAGCGACATGTAGATCAGTGAGAAAGCTACTGATCTATAGTGAATAGTTTAGTTATAGTTAATAAATGTAAAGACGAAATAGTTCAAAAAGGCCACATGGTCAGTTATAGTAGTAAAATACACGCAGCTAATTAGATCATTACTCAGGAAGTATTTTCTTTCTAATGGTTGTTATACTGTACAAGGTTACAACACCTTGTTTTACAAAGTGTGCTTTACTTTAGATATAATTGACTTTTAATTAGTTTTAATCATATACTGAAGATAACACTATGGTCATTTCTTTAATATTTAACAAAATATATCTATTTAAACACCCCTGAGCACATTTAAAGAAATTGTGTTTTTATCATGTTCTTTCTTAAAGGCCTACATATGCTGTAGTTTTAACCTTTATTTAATTTTGTATGCTTTTCTAAAATGATTTAGCACAGCAGTTGTCTTAAAAACAAGGATATTTTTGTTCCTGTCCACTAAAGGTTTAACATGAATAGTTTAAATAAATAATTTCTGTGTTAATCTTGATTAAATTCACTTACAAATCTCTTTGTGTATCCGGGCAACATTCCTCTTGTATACAAAAGCATTAAAAACACAAACAAATCAAAACGTTTCCTCTTTTGCTTTATTTTCATTAGTTATTGCCTCCTGGTTTGTTAATACAGTGCAAAAATTCTATTTGGATACATTTAAAACCAGTATTGAAAGTTTGTTTTCACAGAATAAAGGATGTGTTGTTAAATAGCCTTAATAAAATGTTAACAGTTCACTGTCAACAGATTTCTGTTATGAACTGACCCACAAGACTGCAAATGCAATATACAGCAGAATCTTGGCTAACCTCGTTTCATCTCCTGTCCAGACACTGTGGTCAGTGGTGTCTAGCTGACTAGCTTTCCAGGCATTTGTCCCTTTCGTTAATAGTAAATGTAGCTTATATCCGTCGTCAGCAGGTGGCGCTGCAACCAATAAAATATGTTTATTTTACGCGTTTATTTATTTATATAAATATATAAATTACATTTTGTCCCAATTAAACAGCCACAGATTGCATATTTCACCTAATATGAGAAAGCACATTATTTTATTTGTGCAATAAAGTATTAATTTTAATTTAATTGTTGTATTAAATATTACATTATCTAGAAAATGTATGAATCTTTATTAAGAAATGAATTTTGTTCCACATTGTTAAAACGTTTTAAAATTAGGCCCAAATGGTTGCCTAAAAATTACAGTCATCTATTGTTATCTGCAAACAAGCCTTTCTGTTTATTTTTACCCAGAGAACAACAGGACGTTTATTTATCCCACCCGTTATGTTCAGGCCCACATCAGCTGAAAAGTTGTTTTATATGAAGAGTTGTTTTATATGAAGAGTTATGGATAACGGTGCTCTTATGTAGTTGTATAGCCTACCTGATCCGCGGTATACACCGGAGGAGGAGCGCCTCCGCCCCTTTCTCCTCCTTAAAGGCACAAAACACCAGCCCTCCATGTGTGCTTGACTTCTGAATGGTGGAGTCATTTGTCAGTTTTACAGGGTGGTCCCACAGCCTGTTCATTGAGGAGGAGAAAAATGCCCAGATGTGAGTAAGCGCTCAGCTGTAGCTGCGTAAACGTGTGCGTACAACTGTTCCAAACTTATGCATTTTGCCCAACTTTTACTTGACTTGGAGTAAAAGTTGACTGGAGATAAGGATATATTGAACTGTCCGGTTTGAGGAGAATCTAGCAAACCTGGGAACGAATGAATTTGCGATTTAATGCAGTTTATGTAGGGCGCCTGGAGGAACTGTTTACTTTTGGACCAACACCATGATCCCTCCTGTCAACAGGTAAGAAGAGAAACCTCGCACGCAATCTTTATGTTTTGGGATGAAACTTTACCAGCACCATGTCTAAAGGGAACTGAACCTGGGCTGTCCAACCAAACCTGTGCAACATAAAGGATTATCTGAACTTTGAAACTCTAAGCCATACGACTACCATGTGGATTCAACTAGACTGAACGTTTGCCCTTGCAAAAGGATTCAAAGAGCCAAAAAAGACAATGTCTCGTGTGAACAGTCAAGTGAAGGACTGGACCGAAAGAGTATTAAGAACAGATTTCTGAATTTGGCGTTGTCTGTTCGGTGGATCTCAGTTATCGTGTGATAATGGCCTCAGAGGTGGTGTGCGGACTCATATTCCGATTGCTCCTGCCAGTTTGTCTTGCTGCAGGTAAGTGTTTATAAATAAATCACAACGTTTACAAATATTTATGTCCATGCATGCAAACGTTTGTCATATATGAAGCATAACAATAATACACGTATTCACGTAAAATATTGTGAATTATTGATTATTTGTTTCCCTCAGTCTGATGTTGTATATTTATATTCTGCAGTTGGACTGTGGCATAATCACCAAAATCACCACACTTCACACATAATTAGATTTTGTCTTGTATGCAATTTAACATGGCAAAGCTTAATCCTAGAAGTTATACAGGTTTAACATTGCACAAAAAGTAGATGAATGCTCCATTTATTCACATTTGGAGTGATAAATGGGCAGCGTACTCAGGTTCTGAGTTAAGGTCTTGAGGTTAAGTCTTTTAGGGCCAGTCTTGGGAACGAGCTGAGACGAAACAGGCCAGTAAATATCCTCTGTTGCTGTTTTGTAATTGACCGATTGATTTTGTGTTTGACTGATTGATTCATTGTTGTTACAAACCAATGAGGCCAATGAACCTTTATGCCATTTGGCAATATCCATTTGTCCATTTAGAGCTAAATATTTCACTCACATTATTACTGAAACTTATAGTATTAGAGTATTTCTAATTCTGTTTAATTGTGTTGTTATTTGTTCTGTGTTTAAGTATGGAATTGTGGCTACAGTTAGACATTTTTTGTTGTTACTTTAATAATTCAACTCTTATAAAGTTTTTACATTTATTCATTTGGCAGATGTTTTTATCCAAAGCAACTTACACAAATGTAAGGTATTTTTTAAGCAATACTTGTATTTCCTGGAATTGAACCCACAACCTTTGCGCTACTAACACAATGCTACCAGTTCAGCTACAGGAACACATATAAAGTTTTTATTGTGTGAATTTGTTTTAGATTAAACAAATCTCTCATCAGATACTGTGGATAAGTAATATTGCACTCACTGTAAGTCCAAACAAGCTGTCTGGCTAAAGCAAGCATGAGCTTCAGTGTGTATACAATATCAGAGAGATGTACAGCAGAGGTCCTGTCTATCATCACAGATCAACTCTTCCTGCCTCTCCCTGTCTGTTCTTCGGTTTTCCCCTCCGCTGTGTTGTTCTCGGTGAGATCAAGTGCATTTACAATCTCAATTGTCACAGAAACACCTTATTTTGGAAACACAATCTTTACAGCTCCTCTGTGTCTAAATAGTGATAATTGTCTTTGGAACATCTGCTACATGACTCATGCGCAATCTGTGAGATTTGTTTTTACAGACAGTGAGAGCTTGAATTTCTAAAGCCTTTACCACAGACCTCTAACAATTAAGATCTCTGCTTTCCCACAGTCCAAACCCATTTTTACAGCCCATTCTTTAATAACACCAAAGACTGTTCGTTTGTGATGAACAGCCTAGGGAATCTCGATCAGAGCAAGTGGAACAGTCTACCTACCCTCTTTTAAATAACACAGAAGCTCTGTTCCAACCCTTAGTATACAGCCTATCTAGACAGTACTTTGAAGCATATTAAATATGCTCTCTATATGAAGGTTATTGTAAACAGTAGAGAGCAAAATTATGCCGGCTTCTAAATGACCTTGTTTGGGTCGTATTTAGGCAGCATGAACACAGACAGTGTTGCCTCGTAGCAATCCCAACATGCATTGCAGCATCTCTATTGGAAAAAAAGCAAGAATATTTCAGGGAATTAAAAGACTTTTAATATGTAATTTAAATACACTTTTAATCATGCAGTACTTGAATCTAATCTGATCTTTGAACTGACTGGACAAAAGATGTTCAAAGAGTGCACTGTTTTGCATCATTCATTTGGTACAGTAAATTATACTACAAAAAATGTATTGATTTTCACAGTAGACAAATGAGACACTGCAATTTGATTAAACCAATATTTGTTAAAGCTATGTATTGATTGTGGTTTTTGAAGTGTTGTTAGCTCTTTAGAATTAACCATGAGTGTTGCCAAACATAAAGAGTGTGTCAACCGAGTCACTTATGAGCTCCCATGACAGAAAAGATGCTGCCTTAGAAGGTAGTTGTTTATGCAGACAGTTGACAGTAAGGCGGCTCAATAGCTTTTGGAACAGAGCTAGAAAGTTTCTTTCCATCTATCTTTCGTTGTAAAGGTCAAATCAAGTCAACCTGCACTTTGGTGAACTCGCACAACCCCCAGATACGGCTTTTTTGAGACGCTTGTGTTATTCGTCCAAAAGCGTTGTTTTTTTTATTTTAGTTAAACAGCTTTTTAATGTTATCAGTATAAGGTCAGGCATCACAAACTAATGAGTTCTGTAAACGTTTGTCTTCAGTGTCAAGTTCTAGCGTGTGACCGTAACTAAGAAGAGTTTTGTTTTTATTCACAGCTAAATATTTTATTGGAGTTTTCGCTTTGAGAAAATATTTTGTTTGCTTCTAAGCAGGAAGTAAACAGCAATTATTCACTTTTATAGGGCTTTTACATAAAGACACAAGTCTCTACAGAGCACCAAACCGTTTGAACTCTATGTGGAGTTAGGGCGAGAATCTTAAAGCACCCAACCCGAAAACCAAACCCTCTGGAAACAGCGTCAGTTTGGGCAAATATTTGTTCCTGCTGCCCTTTGTATGGCTCTCTTCATCTCTACACGCAAGGTCACAATTACATCAATCACATCTGTGCCATTAAAACAGATGTAACATTATCCAGGTAGCTCTATATACAAATGTACATTGTCTAAGAAAATTTAACATATCAGGTTTTTTTTGTGTTGCTCCACTGTGTCTGTGTTGGGTGTAAAAGAGCTATAGCGCCCCCTGTTGCAAAGTTGTATATGCTGTGTATACCTACGTTGTGTTGAACATACAAGAAACATTTCAGAAATCAAACTTGGGTATCTAGAAACATGCATGCTTATGTACTTAAGTGTATTTGCATACTTGAGTGTGAGTTTGGTACTGTCAGACTATGAAAATGTTACATGACTTACTGTTTTCTCGTTGTTGTTGTGGTTACAAATGGGAGGTTAAAGTTAAATTGCACACATTTTGTTAGACAGGCTCTTCATGTCATGACTTTGAAGAGTATACAAGGGTTTTAATGTAACTCTGAACATTAAGGCATTGTAGATGTCTCACTGTGAAGCCACAGCAAGCTAGTACACTTACTTGACCCAGTGCCCTCTTTTTAACTGCAGCTTTAATAAATCTGAAGAATTTATTTTGGGGCGTTTGCCTGGTTTTGTTGGTTTAAAACAAACAACGTTTTGTGAAAGAATTCCATGTTCAAAGGACAAAAAATGAGGCCATAGTTTGAGTCTGACTGATCCCATCTTCAACACGTCTGCTGCAGTGTAGTCTAATCTGTCAGTCACAGACCACTAAGGGGTTGTAGTTGTTGATGATGGCCCAGCAAACTCTGGGAGTCATGCTCCATTTAGTCATGGCTTAGTCAGACTGTGGCTTCACTGGCGCTTTGTTTTGCGTCTTCGAAGCCCTTTGTGTCTAATTCCAGGCAGGGTGCCACCCTAGACAGCAGACAAAAGCTCTTAGGATTAGAGGAACCAGTGGAGGAACTCATGAAGTCGTGAAGAATTCGGCAAATGTCACTGCTAGCATGATTCCTACTGCAAAACAATTGGTTTGATTTGAAGAACTGTTGGCACACCACTCCATCATCCTTTGAAAAGGTTTAGTTCTGCTTGAGCTGGACCAGACAGCTAAAAGTAATGCTAAAGTTGTCTTTGAGTTTGAAGGAGACACTCAAGATATGAACTTACTTCTGTAACTTTTTATGCGCATAGTGGACCATATGCGATGTTTAACATCAGATCACATATCAAAGCTACTCATGGTATACTTGTGTTTTAAAACTTCCCACAATGAAATCATGACTGGATCGCTCACATGGTTGCATTTAATTGGGCTCTGCATCATATATATTATGTCATATTTCATTTTTAAGAAGAGTCATCATGTATAAAATGGTTTGAAATTCTCCAAAGCCAAGTTTCATATTAACTCCGTTTTGATCACCCATGTGGACCTTTTGGGTGTTGCTTTTTCATCCCATACTACATAGTAGGAGTATTCATACCATTTTATCTTAACCGTTTCCTGTCTCTAATCTGACAGCTCGCCCTCTGAAATACATTCAACTACCTGAAAGAACCTTTTGTGCTCCATCAGCAAACCAAAACTTTCCCGGCAATGAAAGTGAGGCTGGCTAAAACATTCCCTTAAAATGCTGATGTTTGTAAAGAACTAAGAGGACATCATTGTTGCTTAAGCCAAGTTCATGCAACTGTTCTCAGCACCTTGTGTCCTTTCATTAAAGCAGGAAATCTGAATGTTAACGTGCTGAATATCACGCATGTGCTTATATGCTTTTGTCACCCCAAAATAATGCAAATATTTCTTTAGATTTCAAATTTCATTTTTTCAGTCAAAATTAAAAAACAGTTGTTTACTTTCGAGTTAAAATGTGTTCTTTAGTTAATGTAAATTATATGTACTCAGAAAATCTAATTTGTCAATTTACATATTTACCCTCAAATACAATTTGACAATGTATTTGATTAAATTGGTGACTATTGGCCACATGTAGCGCTATAGAATACGTACACTAAACATCTAAAAATAATTTTTGTCATCATAAACAACACCTGGGCGGGATGTTCTGTGTTCTGTAAGATCTGTTGGCTGGACTGTGGGCAGCTGTATACCTGCTTTGTTTGTAGATGGTGTGAATTGATGAGCGGACGCTGAAGGTTAACAATTCAGTGCTGGTGTTGCCTGGGCTGGTTTTCGTTTGCAGACTAAACAAACACCCCTGGTGAAACCTTGACTGTTCGTGTGTACACTGTTGTTTTGTGAATGCTAGAGCCTCTTAAATAAAGAATACAGAATAAAGAAATAGTTTAGAGACCTTTGCTGCTAAATTGTAGCTTTTTGCTTTTGTTTAACTGACTGTTATACGATCCTCCATTTAAAGACTTGGAAATTGAGATGGTTTGAGTTTGGAGTTTTGTGGCTTTTAGTCCATGTCTGTTACATTTGAGGCCACATGCCAGTATTCAAGTAAAAATTGACCAAATTTAGCTTTAACTGATTTTTTTTCCCGAAAGTTGTCTGAGCAAATGGTATTTTCAAACATTTTTACGCCCTGACATCTTTTAGGATAAGTCAGTTACCTTTAAATTAGAGCCTAATTTAATATCAGATTGTTTATATGTTCTATAGAGTTTAAACAGTGTAATGTTCAGAATTGTTATCATAAGGTACAAATGAATCAGTTATTTAACTGTTTCTAATCTGCTCACACACTCATTATGGTTTCTCATAAATGTCATGAGTCAGGCTATTCAATGAGACTGTTGCTTTAAAACATATGCAGTGTGATATTACATTACGAGCAAAATCAGTCCTACGTTGCGAGTCAGTGAACAACTGGCAATGAAAGTGACAGTGACATAAAAATTATCTGTGGCAGCTTCACAAAGAGAGTTTACTTTATATTTTAGAAGACTGTCAGATCCAAGTTGTTAACCACATGATGCCCATTTGAATCAAGCCTTTAATAAAGTTTGAACCTCCAGGTTAAAAAGCTATTATGCGTTTGGCAGACACTTTTATCCCAAGCCACTTACTGTGCATTAAATCTACATTTCATCAGTTTGTGTGATCTCTGGGAATCAAACCCATGACTTTGGCGTTGCTAACGCTGCACTGTGCCAGTAAAGCTACAGGAACAATTGCGTTTTAACTATTGCTGTTGTGTAACAGGTTTGAAAAAAAAGTCAGTTGTTGTTATCAGAAGTCAACAGAAGGGTGTGTGTGTCTGTGTGTTTGTGAGAGAGAGAGAGAGAGAGAGAGAGAGAGAGAGGATATGTGCACAAACGTGTGGTAGAGAGAATCAGCGGGGGAACATGTTTCTGACACACACACAGTATTCCTGCCTGTGGTTTCCGTTCTTGCAAACTCCTATAAATTCCCCGGCATCAATGAACTGACATATTTATGTTTGACATTAATGTTTTGTTCTTATACAAAAATTTGGTATTTGGGGTATTTTTAATGTTTTTTGGTATATTTATGTCAACTTTGGTATAATTTCAATGTCAACATCTGTGTTATTTAGGTTGCGTGTAAAAGTCCCTGCCAGGAATGTTGGGAACCTGTAGTTCCAGCAGCTAACTAAATAAAAAGCTTTTGCCTTTGGGGCCAAATATATTCATATTTTCATTCACAATGTTTAACATCAGAACAGAGCTTGTTGATAGATAAAAATACAGGCCAATACAAAACCCTTACACGCTTTGGAAATGTCTTTGTCATGCATTATTTTATATGTAATTCCATAGAAGACACATATATTTTATCTTATCTTTTAGTCTGTATAAGTTCTTTTAGTTCCTGTGTTAGAATTTACGAGCCCAGACCAAAATTATAATGGTGGGCCCCAGCCCCCGTAAATCCATTTAGTGGGCCTCTATCAACAAGGGGTCTAGGGTGATTACGGCCCTGACTTGAGACAATGAATAATGTACAGTATATAATAATGTACTCACAAAAGTTGACAAAAACTACCTGTTAGCACATATTTTACAGCCCTTATTTCTGCAATTTTATGGTGTCTTAAAAAAGTGTAATTCATTATAACTGACACAGGATACATTTGACACATTTACAGTAGCTGTTGGTCATGCATTTTACATTTATTAAAATTATTGCAATGCATTCAAATGCATTAGGAAAAATGTTTCAGTGCAACATCTATGCAAGCTTTAACAAAACAGCAAAGCATAGAGGGGACTTGATATTTGCGTCCCACACAAGCTGAACTGACAATAGGATCTAGAGATCACTGTTGTACTGGGCATGGCCTGGACCCCATTATCAAATGGTTAGCGGTTTGTCTGCTGTTTTGGATATTTTCATTTCTGGCTTTAGGCTTGGGTGAGTGACTCATTAAATCAAAGATCTCAGTGGTCTGTCGGCCTGCCAGAGAGGTTTGAGATTTTCTTAAACATTATTTAAACACAGAACCCCACAGCACACGAAGGCCAGTGAGGAAGCGCCCAGGCTACTCTGACTCACACATTAACTAAAGGCCACTATTGAGCAACTAAAATGCTATACACAAAAAAACTGTGAAGATCAGAAATCAGTCTTCTGGCTTTAAAAGGCTTTCTAACACATTTGAGCACATTTAACATCCAAAACGCGATACTTTATATTTTTGATATTTTTCTGCTGTTAATTACACAGATTTTGAGCATTTTAAATCAATTGCACATGTTTGTTAAAATTACTCACTTGCATCTTAGTCACAGCTATATTTACCAAGATTAGCTTTTCTATGTTTACCTTACACAGAAACATTAAATTGCCTTGCTGCCTGTGTAGTACTGTGTGCTATGTCTGTGATATATTAGACGTGACAGAAAAAACACTGAATGCTACATAGAATCCTTCTGAATTATTTTTGGTTTCACCTAGATACTAAAATCCAGAGCAAACAGCCTTTTCAAAACACAATTTAAGTCTGTAATGAGTGATTGTTAACAGTTTCAGACATCACATTTGGTATTTTTGCTAAAGGTTTAAAGAAAGCTAAGCTACCCTAAACCCTTTTGTTTGCAGGTGTAAACTGTAGATGTTGTTAAACTAACAGGACAAGCACACTTAAAGAAAAATAATAGCTCTTGATTAGAGACATTTTGTTTGAAAGCTTTGTGCCATTTGTTTGAATTTCTCTCAAGACCGTTTGAATGTGTCCATTGTTTAGACTCGTCTACCAAAACATGAAAATGATTAACGTGTTAATTTAACAGGCAGGATTTGTAAATATAACCCAAAGACACAGCTGCACATTTGATGACATTTTCCTCCTAGCATTTTGACATTCATATTGATGCATTTGGCAAACACTTATCTAAGGTGGATTACAGTGCATTAAAGATATTAATTTAATTAGGTTTTATGTTCCTTGGGATTCAACAATAGTATTTCTAGTTTAATGCTCCCCCCAAAATGTTGCCAAAATTAATATCAAAGAAAGAAGAAAGGGGCAAACATTAGGCCTATATTGTATGTGCATTTCTTTTCAAATAGTTCCCCCACAGAATTGTTTGATTTTGTTGTTTTGATGAATTAATTTTGAATGTCTTACATTTGAATGTATGTTGTACTGTATCTCCTACAGGGCCGGATTAACAGTGTGGGGTCCCTCAGAAACTACACCCTTAAACCCCACCAAAACAACAACTGATAACATTTTTATCTTTAGGCAGCCAACAACTATAACTATAGCCTAGGAAACAATTTTTTTGTGACATGCTCTAGTTAGAAGTCTAATTGTGATAAATTATCGGGCATTTGCCCGATCAAGTCTATGGATAATCCATCACTGATCTTCTACACCATAGTAATTTGTAGTGCTTTGGTATTTTTTAAAGATCTATCCAAAACTAATGTTACCAGTTATTTTAGAAACCACAGCATACAGTCATAGAAGCAAACCTATGGTTATCCAATTTATCATATAGAGCTGGTTTGTACAAATGTTTTTCAAGATAACTATTACTATGCACTATGCTATAGGATTTATTGTATTTTTGTCAAGAAGCCAATACCACAATTATTTCGATTTATTTATTTGTTCCCAAACATTTTAAGAAACACAGCTTTTAAAACAGCTGTAACACAAATGGTGTTTCACATATATACAGATAATGCCTTAATACCTTTTAAAAAGATTTTAACCATTTTAACTTCTGTCTTTAACAATTACAATCACAGACATAGTTTTTACACAACAGTCATTGTATTGTTTTACTCCCAGAATCCCTGGGTGAGGCATTAATTCTGCTTAATTTCAACCCTGTCAAACAGGTGATGGTCTGTGAAAGCGTGCAAGCAAAAATATACCCTGCCTTAGATTTCTTACAGCAGCTATGCTCATGTTAGATTAAACCTGCATAATGTATACATAGCTAATGAGTGGCAGTTTTTGCAGCACGACAAGGAAAATAAACATATAGTTAATTTTGGGGATCTCAGGGATTTGTGATGGCTAGCAGCCCATCGATTTCACTCTAAACGCTCACTGTGTCCCATAGACAGAAAGCTTAGGTGTCTACACAACGCCTCACCTCACGCAGATGCCAATTTACTGTTGTCATCTGGAAAGTGTTAATGGATAGCTAATCCAGCTAACACCACAAACATGTTTTTTTAGAGACTTGACAAAATAATCCTTTTTCATATCCCTGCATCAACATGGCGATGTCATTTGGACACAACTTTAAAAACTAAAACTGACTAAATATTTTTATTCAAAATCCACTATCCCTTAATTACAAGAAACATGTAGAGGGGATGTTAGCAAAACATTAGCCAAATCTGCTGATTGTATCTAAGCTATATCTGTAAACAGTGCAGAAACTGCTTTTAATTTAAGCTGATTATAACTGTCTTATGTACCTTAACTTCATTCACCCGCCAAATAGTGTTGAATCTTTTCGTTTTTAATGCTGAAGTTAAAGTTTCTCTTGCGGTCAGGTTTAGTCCACAAGGGCCTATACTGTAAAGCTGCCCTTTACAGTTAAAACATGTTTGATTTTCAGATTTGGAAAAGTCAGGATGTGGCTTCACATGAGACAAACCGAAGCAAATTCTCCTTCCCTAAGACTTTTTGCACAATTAACATTTCACAATTTGTCAGGGAAACCGAGAAGGTTGATGTCTTCATCGCTGAAGAAACCCAAAGTGTTTTACAACACACATAAGTTCTTCAAGTAGACTAAAGAAACAAAATAACTAAAAATAACAAAGTCAGACCAGTGTGGTCAAGAGAAGCAAAGCGTCTAATTCTCTCTCTGTTTTTGTCACAGGAAAGGCTATCATGGGCATTGGGTTAGCTAGTAAATGACTTCACAGGCTCGGATGAAAGTCATACGTTTCAGTTAGGAGAAATTCAGTGTTTCCACAGGCAAGCGCTACACAACTAATAAGACAAGCACAGGTTTGGCTCTGTCAGTCTTCTTAAAAACAAGACTTTTGCAGTGGTTTCTTAAATGACTGAATATTTCCAAGTGCTGTAAACCTCCTTAATCTAAAGTAGCCCTAAACCAAATTTCAATAATGTCTGACAGAAAAGGTCTAGCATGTGATGTCATATTGCACTCACCTGGCAATGTCAGAAAAGTGTGACCAGCCCTTTCTTATATGGCTGATATAAACATTTACTTTGATTTCCTCTTTCATGCAGTATGTAATTATTATGAATGGTCATGACACATTTAATAGATACATTGTTCAGTGAAATGAAAGCTAAAGAGGCGTAACTTATATTTGTTCACCTTAATATAAACTACAAAGACAGCATATGGTCCATTCAGGTGAATTGAAAAGCATTTAATTTGTTAGAATAGTGAGATTGAATTTCTGATAATACTGTGTCTGGTTAACAGCAGATTCATTGTATATGCAGCCTGTAATTTGGTGTTGACTTTATTATTGTCTCAGCAACCTACAGTGACCCCAAGAAAAGTTGCTAAGACATGCAAAAAATAATGATACAACTTTCAAAACTAACCTGTTTTTTTAAAGCAACTTTTAAATGGATAGTTCTGATCTTTGATGTTGATTGGTCAATATGTTGTTAATCAGTTGTGACTACATTCACAAAATGCCTCTCATTGTTTAGTTTCCCAGCTGGTTTGATTTAGTGATTTTTAGTGGATTTAAAGTCAGTTCTGTTTAAGTTCATGCACAGATCCTTTAGAGTAACTACAGGTGTAGTGTATCTCAGTTTACATTAACATTTGACAACCAGAATGTTTCAAATGTAAATTATGCAGTATTTATACTTTTTCTTAAACCTTCTTTGACTGATTTGTTGCTTAAAAGTAATGATATTATTCTTTAAAAAATAATGTTTTTTGCTGTTATGATATCATGCAAGTTTATACATTTTTGCATTCAAGTTTGCATTGAAATATGAAATATGGCCAGGTCTGGGCTTACAGTGTGTGATCAACCACAAAATTAATAATTTCAGCAGAACCCTAAACAATAAACACAAGTTTTCACAACTAACAAACATTTGATTCAGCCTCAGGGACATGTTAAAATGTACAGCACTCCTATATTTCACTCACTCGAGAGTAGCAGCTAATTCACTTAAAATTAAAAGGCATTTGATGAAACATTTTCTGCTGGCTGTAAAATGAAGGACCTATGAGGTATATGTTTGTGGAGATAATTGATTGATGGGTGTCTGGGATAAATGCCAGAATAAAATTGCATCAATCAAGATTATATGAACATGATCCATGCAGTTTTTTGCCGCAGGCAGCGACAGGGAATGGGAATATTCTGCAGTGTATCCAGAGTGTAACACTGGATCTTAGAGACAATGATAGAAAAACTTTTTGCATTTATTTGCTCTTAAACAGCCTGAGGGAGACACTGTATCTCAGTCCTTTAATGTATGAATTGTGGTTTTATTAAATGAAAAAAAAATTTGTTGTTGTCAGTCTGGAGGAAGATCATAAACATGCTTGCCTTATTCCATCTCTCATTTGTTTTCCTGTTTGTTAATCCCACAGCATGTCTGTTCCGGTACAACTGGCTGTCTTTTGTCTACCTCATCTACCTTTTACTCATCCCACTCTTTGCAGAGCCGACAAAGACAACTATGCAAGGTGAGTGTCTTATTTTTCCATAAGATTCCCATGTTCACATTTCTGTGCAGTTTTGATGTTCTTTAGATTTCACCTAAAGCTGAATATTTTCCATGTAATGACTTGCATGTAATGACATGCAACTGCACTTGGAATGCTGTTGATCTGGGTTATTCCTATGCCATTAGCGGCACCAGATGAAATGGCAAAAATCATTTAAACAGGTTTCCGTCTCCGCCCCTATCTTGCAATAGTAAGCAAACAGACAATCCCACTTTAACCTCATGTCATTGGAAGCTGAAATGCTATAGAACTAAACACAGCCACACTTTTGAAAAAAGAACAGTACTTTAAAGGTTCTTTACAGCAGTGCCATTGAAGAACCATTTAAAAGAACCACCAGAAAGTTTCTGTAGATGTTAAAGGTTCTTTATCGAACCATACAGCCAAGAATGGTTCTTCCATGGCATTATAAAGTACCTTTTTCAAGAGTGTATGTAAAGTGTATGTCTCTAAAAACAATAAATAAAACAATTAATTTATTTTACTTGAGTGGGGTTTACTTGAGTGTACTCAAACTACAACAAGAGAAGGTATTTTAACATGTCAAACATTCTCATGAAAGTGATTTTTCATCATTCCTGTAGATACCACAGAGGAATCTTAAGAGGTCTGAATAGCTCACAGTGATGAGTTAGAGACACAAGGCCTACAAATGTGTGTCATGAGTGATGTATGAAGTGTTTGAAAGAAAGTCATTGTGCATGACACAGTCATGACATCTGTGTAACACTCTGACACGGTCATGACCTGAAACAAATCCTCTCATGTCAGAAAAATCCAAGCTCTTCATTAATAGTTTTCTATATCAAGGTTCATTGTTTCTTGCCTCTATTAAATTGCTATTATGAAACATCTGTGGCTTTCATAAACAACAAATTCAGCCTAAAAATAAATTATGTTTTCCTGCGTTTATTTTTACAGGGGCTTTGCAATGTACAAGGTCTAATTGTGGTGTTAGAAAAATACTTTTATTTTTCTGTGAATTTCGTCTGAGATGTGGTGGAGTTCCTCGGCTACTGGCAGTGTCAGCTTCACAGAGGGGTTCTGGGGGGGTGTAGAGAGTGGGAGAGGGTGGAATGCATTCTTTTTTCCCAGCATTCCTCAATGTGTCATCAGTTCACAAGTTCAGCTGTTACCTCATCACATTCATTGTATTAGCTTCTAGCTTGACAAGCCAGCTGTGAACTAGAGAAACTAAGGCAAACTAGAGGTAAATTCTGTTTATTGTTTATTTTTTATAAGACATGAGTCCCGTCAGTTGTCAACTTGTGTCAAATCACAATCTCATCTCTATTGTTATCTAGAGTTTTTCCTGGGCACCGATACATTTAATGGAGAATGCAAATCTCCTGTTGAGTTTCTGAGAAACAAACCTTGTAATATCTTGAGTTTCAGGAAACATCTCTTAAATGTTATAAACTGTGCTCAGGTTTTCCAAGAAACATTTTTGTAGAAGTAACATCTGAGAATAAAAATGTGATACCCATATGAAACAGCTTTATTAAAGACCTCTTGAATAAAACTGGAATTTCTTTGGTCCATGTCCACAAAAGCTTAGAAACTATTTCTTAAAACTTTTACTATTACTATTTTACTATAACTATTATTAAGTTCTTGTTTAACACTCATAAAATTAGCTTGTCTTCCAGTAAAACAGGGGAAGTATTGATGAAGCATCTGGCGCTTGGCATATCTCATTAAAATTATCTTTAATGAGAATGTTTACTCCCCCCAATACCACTTTATAACACAGAAACTTTTTTGAGTTTTTGTGTCAATGTGCTTCAATGTTTCATCCCAGGCAAAAAGGGATCCATGAATAATGTTGACATGCAATCTTCACAATCGTTATGCACTGCCAGAGAGACCACAGCAATAGACTCAATGGGACCGTGGATGGGTCACACAGATGACAAACTAAGATTTACCCTCTGTATTCAGATCATGAAATAGATGCAAACATAGAAAATTTGTTTCCACAAAGCCCCTTTTTGCCAAATCCTTTTGGAACATGTTATGGTGGGTAAGTTGTCCACCTAAATCAGCGAATGAGATCATGTCTAGTGTGATCGCTTGAACCTAAATAAACAGGCCAATAACAAATGCTGACTTATGGACTAGTGATAATACTATGGAATTATCTATTTAAAATGCAGATGTTTTTCTGCCGTCTGTGTTTTTCTATCATCAAATAAGATACTTTTTGACATGTCTTTACAAACTCAGCTCATTTATCACCAGAAACTGATGCATAATGTTTGTTTATACAGAGGGATTGGCTAAAGATTGGCTCCTCTTCCGTTGCCGCGCGTGTTTGAGGCTTGCACAGGCATGCAGTGTGTGTTTGTCTGCTATGTCTGTCTGAAGTAGGATATTCCAGCCCCAGGCAATGAAGTTTAACAGCTGTAACTGAGTAGAGATGATATGAGCTCTCAACTCTAAACCTGAGGGCAAGCTGACCCGTTTGTTTTTAACAGACTCGTTTATTGCTTTATTAGTGCTGCTTGTTTGGGCAGGTATGGCTATTGTAACTGCTCTGTCTTGTATCTGTTCATCAAATTGTGTGGGGATACTTGTTGAGGGGACTTCTGCTGAAGTAATCAGGTTGGTGTTAAATAAAGGAACTAGGTCATATATAGGGACCAAAATGTCATGGAGTCTTGGGGGTAGAATGTCCCCCCACTCCCAATTTTGCTTATTTGGAGCAGCAACAGTGGAATAAAGTGCAGATAAAACATTTCAGTCATCACCTTGCCTCATATGGTGCTCATTTAAAGACAGCTGTTTACTGGGAAGTGCAGAAATCTCACACACGGTGTGAGGGGAAGGCAGAATGAGTGGGTGGATGGGGGTCAGGAGTTCATTCTGTTAGCTGACTGCTCATGACTGGACGGATTAAGACATTTGCTTACTGTATAGCTGCTCTACCCAACCATCACCTCCACAACACTGCTCATCTCCGGCATGTGACATCATACGAATGCACTTTTGAATATCCATCAGAACAGTATTAGTTTGTTGTTTTGTGTTGGGATTGTTTATTGTGACTGATCATGCAAACAAATCATCTCTTTGGTTTAACATAACTCTTAGGGCAATACAGATTTCTTGAGTTAATTGTTCTTAGCATAGTTTAAAGAAATTTAAAGCCCCCAAAACAGCACATTTAAATATAATATAAATATATTGTAATACAATAAACATATATTAAATGAAACAAAAAATGATCATTTAAACAACATACATGTAAGTATTAAAAGGAAAGATGTTTATGAAACATCTTTCATAAAGAAAGATGAAAGATGTTTTTATTGTGTGTGGTGACTGATCATACACTTAAAAATGTCAAAAAATTTGTATTGAATAGCAAGTGTTTACAGGTTTATTATCTGAAATATCACCCACACCTAATTTTACAGCTTACAAACTCTAGTGTCTCATGGGTCCAGGAATTTATTTCATACCTTCAGCCTGAATGGTGTGGAGTTGAGACTCATGTATAAGTAAATAGCTCTTGTCTTTGTTCAGCTTGCAGTCTTGCAGTGTGGTGTTTTGTTTAGACCCTCCACATGAGGGTGAGTCAGACCCTGCAAATGTATCTCAGTTGGCCCCTGCGTCATCAGAGCCAGATGTGGCCTATTAATTACAGTGCCTTTATTTTTTCTTCTGCGCAATTGTTTTAAGGTGTTGATATGAAATTGAGTAGATCTCAGCTGAGATTTTAAAATATCTGACAGATTCTTTAGGAAACGTCAGACACTTTATTACAGCTCACAAATATTCTTCTGCTCTTGATCCACTGTTATAATCAGGTCATGTTGGGATTTTGGAAAGTGGGTCATAAAGCAAGCGGAATATTCAGGAAGACAGAGGAAAAAATACGAAATCTGTCAAGCTGACCTTAAGCTTTCATTGTAAGAGACACATTTTTAAGTAATGAGAAACTTGTCATTCTGCCGATCCCGAGAAAAAGAGAAATATAAGTTCTGCATCGCAGAACAAAGTACAAACAGACAATCTGTTCTCTTGAGAGGATGCAGGAGGCAGGATGGTTTCCTGAGGAAATGCAACTGAATGGAGAGGTCGTCAGAGAGGGACCCAGACCCTCGCGGCCCTCCTGAGCTCGGCCTTACCTCGCTTCCTCAGGAAGTTGTGTGGTGGATGAGTCATTGGTCCTTACAGGGGGCAGTTATCATTTTTTTATTTATTTATTTTTGGATCACTGTAAATAACATTAAGGTATAGCTGTTAATATACTTACATACATGTATTCTTTTAAAACTTTCTTCTTTTAAGAATGTTTGGTTTTCCACCCTCTGGGCATTTTTAAGACTTCTGTTAGTTTTGGCTTTGTGAGCCCATTTGTTCACCGATGACCAACTGATATTAAGTCTCTGTGTATCTCATAAATGTTTCTATTAGAGTCAAAAGTAGGACACATTTATTTATGATAATGTTGTGCTATTGTTTTATTCTTTTATTTGAAAATGTAAATAATGTGTAATTTTAAGGATTCGTATATGTGATGTCATGTATATTTGAACATACATGTCTATACGCCCCATTAAAAATGTGTAACCATGATTCCATTAGACACTGAACAGTTCAATCTATCAGACATTAATACACTACATTCTGTATGTTGTAAATGAAACTCAATGAAACTCAGGAATAATTAATAGACACACAAACAACAGTTTCCTTAGGATGGCTTCCAACAACTGAAATCTTTAAGAAACCTAAAGACAGTTAATGAAAAGCTTGATGAAAAGTAAACTATGCAAATACTGTATAAAACCTATACAGCAAACTTACTGTAAGGCTTTTTTAACATGAAATGATGAGCATGAATGAGTGAATGAACACAAACAGGCAGCTGTTTTATATATGTGCTGTGGATGATATACAATATCATGTGATGCACAGAGATGTGTACCAGATTTCCATTGTGTTTTCAAGTCCCACAGCTTCACAAACTTTCCACCTGTGGTCAAAACTAAAGCAGTAATACATTGTTGTAAAAGGGCGCTTGATAAGTTCATGGCATCTAGCTGGCAGTGAAATACATCTGACTTATTCATGCAATAAGTATTTACTCCAAATAACCTATTGGAATGAGTGTACTGCAGAGAACAGGCTGTATTCTATACAGTGTGGTTCCATTTTACAAATTATATTTTTTGCTGTCTTTCTGCCTTTAGCTCTGTATACAATTGTGCATTTCTGTTTGAAATCAGTTTAGCAGGGTTTGTTATGGCATCCACAGTTATTGGTTGTGAGCTGATTGCGTAAGCCAGTAAGAGTAGGTCAGGCTGGAGTTTGGTCATTTTTTAAAAATGAATCAGAGGCTGTGATTCAGTTTCTTAATATATAAACTTGAAAACCAGATGCCAAGTGCAGAAAAAACATCCTAAATAAATAACAATATCTTTAAAACAGATCTAAGATGTTTTTTTCTATAAGAATGTGATTAACACATATTGCACACATAAGACATTATTATTAGTAACGTGTGATATAATTAGATGTTAAAATACCTTAATATACAGATACAAGGTATAATAAATAATAAATAACTGAATATGTCTGTAAGCTGTGGTTTATGATCAATAGTGGTATTGACTGAGTCTCATTGTAACAGCCTCTGAACCCTTTTTTAACTAATGTTCACTTTTAATACTGATACCTTTGTTCCAATAGCACCAAGGAGTTATTTATATAAACAATTTATTTTCACATTTTATTTCACTTTTTTTCAACTTGGCATACAGTACTAGTAAGGTGATGAAACTCCAGAATAGGACAACAGTTTCAAGCAGTGGTCCGAGTCAAACAGGGATTGTCTGAGGCTTTGCTATATTTTGGACCTCTCAGACAGTGAAGATTTACCTTATGTTTTCATCCCCTCACATCCCCTGTTCAAACCCTGAGACCTATGCTGGCATTTTAAAAGGGATGAAGTGGCTCGCGGGGGATTTGAATAATGAGGAAACAACGCCCAGCATTGCGCTGACGTAGACGTGTACCAACAGACGGCCCTTATTTCTCCACCACTAAATAACAAACACATCTGGACCATATGTGCGCTTCCTGTGCCAGTATCACCTTTCGGCAGCGGCGGGGCTTATCCTCAGTTCTGCTACACCTCATAATGGCTTCAATACATGGCATGACTGATCCACCTCCATAAGTTTAAAGTCAACACATATTCCACCTATTGTATTATTGACCATATATTTTTATCACACACTTTTATAACATGATAAAAATATAGCCAGGATCTTTTTAGACTAGACATACACCAACTGATTTGCTTTTAAATAGGATAGTTTTTATTAAGCTATTTGTACACACTGTTAAAATAATATGCATGACCAGACATGTTAAACATGTTCGTAACAGTAAACATTTGTATTAATCGCAAAGCTTTGACAGATTTTTGGAGTTTAAAAACAGCTGTTTGTTGTTTATTTGTTTGTTGTTTATTGTTATTGTAAATATAAAAACAAGTGGTGTAAAATATAGTCCTTAGTCTTAGGTCTGTGACAGTGCTTTATATTGCTACATTTAAACATGCATCCTACAAATTTTGCCCATGTACAAAATGTCCAAATGAATATTTTCTCTTTTTACAAGTACATAGAAATCTAGTCTCTAGATGGAAGATAAGATGTGTGTTGATTTCACACTTTCTGTTCTCACGAAAAGTAGATCAAAAAGTAAAACGCAAAGATTAGTGCTAGGACATTTTATGACCACAGACTATAAATCCAAAGTCTGCTTGAGGACCACTCATTTGTCTGCTTAGCACATTAGCATGTTTGGTTCACTTGAAGAATCCCATTGAATTTAGCTCTAGGCAGGGATTATTTATTCTTCAGGCTTTAAAGTCATTGTGAGGGTGTTTTGTGTGACAGCGTGTTAGCCTTAGAAACATAACCGTGGCAGATGCATGGAAGTGTTGGCTCTGAGTGTTTACAGGTCTGTTGGCCTGCACTGTGTCTGTGGTATGACAGCTCATTTTACCCTTTTCTGTTTGAAATCTGACTGTCATGCGTAGCAAAAGCTTGAATGGCCTAATTTTTATTTATCTTTATTACATTACATTACATTACATTACATCTAAGCTAACTGGGAACATTCTCAGAATGTTTGATAATGTACTCTATATATATATAGTTTTTGCAGTAGTGTTAGTAGAGTTATTTTTAATGTTCAATCATATGCCTAAAACTGTTTCACTGGGATTGCATAACCATTGTTATTGTACCAATAACAACCAATGTGCTCAAGAGTTGTTAATAAATTGCAATCTTATTTTACAACACATTAAATAGATTAGTGTGTATAATCTGATAATAATAACCTATTTTGGCTTGTTCACAGAGTGTTTTTAAGCCTTTTTAAGCTAAGCCTTTTTAAAGTGTGTTAACTCCATAATGAGGAAGATTTTAGCTTTGGTAATATTTTCTGACATGTGATGACATTGCATTACAGTGGGTTATGAAAACAGTGCGTGTAAAAGGACTGATACATAATATTTCATTTGATTCCACAGGGAACTAAATGATCCCTCTCATTGTGTCTGATATTTGGAGTAAGACTACAAAATGTGCTCTTGTGACTTTAAGAGGTCTGCATTTAATAAAAAGAGACGTGTGTGCTTATTCTGACACACATTTGACTGTGACTGTGTCAGACACAGTAATGTTTTGCACACTTTTTTCTGCAGTGTTTTAGACCTCATTTATACTTCAGTTATTTGCACAACCACCCTTTTATCCACAAATATTGTTCTATAGTCTGCAAACATGCTACCAAAATCTTTTTTTATTAACATTCACCAGACACTAGAAGTAACAGCTCGTAAAAACAGGTGATTTACATTTTTCTAAAGAGTTACAATGCTGGCTAGATCCTTGTATGTACTGTCGGTGGAATTTTATTAATCTCATTTCTTGTAACCACTGGACTTGTCAATGGCAAATTAACCATTTATTGGTTTGCAAATGATGTCATTTCCTATTTGGACTGTGTGGGCCGCAAATGTTCTCAAATGTTTATATCTTTAAATACATTGGCACTATATCCGTAAGATTTTGCTCTTTCCAGCTTCACAACATCAAAATGTTTCTTAAATAAAGCAGCTTCTAATGTGCCCCTCTGATTTCTTCACCTTTAAATCTTTAAAATGTTTATGTAGCATTAGAAACAAATCAAGAAGCCTTTCAACCCCTTTATGGCCTGTAACTTGCATTATTCACAGCATTGTGTCATTTGGACTGTTTAGAATATGGTTGTGAACTCGCACTGCGTCTAGTGATCCTAAATGATGTACAGCTCAAACACATGCCAAAAATATCAACAGTTAATGAATGCCAAGAGAGAGAGAGAGAGAGAGAGAGAGAGAGAGACCTGTATTACAACTGTGAATTTCCGGTAATAGCAGGGGATTACAGCAGCTCTTTCCTATTAGAGTAGAAAGATGGGTTAAACTCAGTGAACTTTCACCGGGACACATGGAATGCCTAAATTCCCTGCAGTGTCACTACTGGACTCAGCTGAACTACAACCTGGAATATTACAAGTCATTGGGTTTTTACTGCTCTGTAAATTATAATTATACAAACTTTTTTTTAGTTATGACCAGGTCTGCACGGAATTTGCGCCCAGGAATTCCACAAAAAGTGCAGATTTCTGAGGAATTTGAAGTCATGTGTTATGACATATGTAGCTTACTGCGTATGATAATGTTTGTCATGTATTTTAATGTTTAATTCTGTAATACTTAAACCACATTTTCTTCTGCAGGCCACACAGGACGTTTGCTGAAATCCCTGTGTTTCACCAGTATGACATTTCTGTTGCTGCATATCATCTACCAAATCACAATCAACAGTCTGTTAGCTGGGGAAAACATTGAGCCCAACTTCAACTGTGAGTACCAACTACTTTACAAATATAGCCAGACACAGGTTAAAAATATCCCAAAAGACAACTCATTTATTTTCTCATTTGCTTCTTCTAGACAGCAACAAGATTAAACAAAGAGACAAAATGATCATAGATATGCATATTAATTTCTGTAACAAATACTGCGTGTCAACTATATTCTTAATTGTGTCTTATTTATTTCTCCATAATTTTTGGGAGAATTATCTGAGGTAAAGCTAATACCTGAGTTTTATTTAAAGCAATAGTTTATTTTTGGAATTCTCTGATTATTTACTCACCATGATTTTATTCCAAACCTGTATGACACATGGTAACCAAACAACAGCGACACCCGTTGACTTCCACTGCATAAACACACAACCTTCTCAAAATATCTTCTTTTGTTTTCCACAGAAGAAAAAAGTCATACAGGTTTGTGATAACATGAGGGCTTCAATTATTTATGAAAAAAACCTCTGAGAAATTGTTTAATTTGTATTTGTTTTAGACCAATACATAAGTCGTCCAAGTAAAATAATTGTCTAATAAAATAACCACACAAATAAAAAATGGGCTTGAAGCACTTTAGGGTAGATTTTCACTCTGGACTGTAAACACACAGAGTGTCCAAAAAGAAAATAAAGAACTCTTTGTTAGCACTTGTCTAGAGCTCAGTATTAGTAGCAATCTACTTACAATGTTTTAATTATAATTATTATAATTGCTGCATGTGTTCACCACAGTGTTGAATAAGTGGGAGCCAGGGTACAGGTCAGGTGACAGAGTAAAGCTTTTCTATTGGCTAATATACAAAAGTCCAAACACTGCCATTGAGCTTTCAATATGCCAACTGCCTGTTCTGTCATCGTCCATGTGTGGCAATATTTGTTGTTATATATTTGTTTTATTTGTTTCTGAATAGGCAAAAATTGTTGAAAAAATTAAAAATGTACTGTCTCATGATGTAATGCCGTTTAATTTATTGGTTGACATCAAACCCAATCATATTCATGTTATTGCTCTTATTAAACTTCATCAAACAACTCAGAAACAAACTATAAAACACCACCTGTGGCTACAGTCAGTTAGCATCACTGCTATTAGATAAAAGGTTGACTCTTTGGTTAGCCCAGACACTTAATAGCATTTCATAAACACAGAAATGAAAAACCTAAAAAAATACAAATCAGCATACAAATCTTTGAAACTTTGGGTGGGGTTGGACATATTCTCATATTAATCTTAATGTGAGCGCAGACAATAGCATATAAATGCATTAAGCCTATTTTGTGCATTTTAGGCTGCTGAGCTGGACAAAGGTGACCTAAGGTCAAAATACACGCCTGGATCATGTTTCCCCGACACAAACGCTCAAACAGAGCCTCAGACCGTAGCTGGGCCTTGGCCCAAGCAGGCCTGCACACAACTGGCACGCAGCGCTAGCCACAAGCGTAAAAGCTACAACATCTGCGCTCAAGATGGAGATAAACTTATTATGATCAGTGAAGGATCCATGACTGACTCAGACATGTGCGCTGGATGTGCGGCTGTCTTTCTTGTTTTGTTGTTTTACCATCACAAAATACAATTGTGGAGGATCTTAATATACCAGTTTCTTCAGAAACTGTTTTTTACTCTGTAACTGAGTCAGTAAAGCCACAGAGGTAAAGAAGCTTTAAAAATTGGTTAAAAACTAACTACCACTTCTTAACACTCTGATATGCATGTGATTGTCAGTTTAATTAAACATATGGAGAGTAATATGTGGTCATGAAATATATTCAATGAAGCAATAAACTGCAAAAGACTTCACTGACACAAGTAAAAGGTATTTTTAGGTTTGATGCGGAGGAGTGCATAATATGATTAAAAAACAAAGAAGCGGTTTAAGGTGAAGGTTTAAGAAACAGTTAAGTGTATCATTTCCGCACCACTAGATTTGCTTTTAATAAACTGACTGTCATTTATTATACCTACTAAAACCCTTGTATTTTATCTCCCCCAGCCTTTTTAGAGGATTTAGGGTAAAATAAATGTAATGGCTTTTTTTTCCGAGTGAGCACATTTTAATGGAAACCCTTCAAGGAATCAAGTGCCAAAAACAACAGTTGGCATATGAAACAGCCGTGAGCCAAAAGCAAAGATAGTACCTTTGAGACTTTCAGTGACTAGATTTGTATTCGCCAGGACATGCGTCTGTGAACACGACTAAACAGTCATGCCATGTATAATGCAAACCTTTAGACTCTTTTGTATTTACCTCATGAAAGTTTACGGCTACCCAATAATTTGATATGAAATAACTCTTGGCTAAAAGGATTTATATCTGATGCAATAAACTACAAAGTGAGCAGCGAATAAGCATTGAAGAAAATGAAAACCAATCTTGAGTTCTGTCTGAAATTTGGTGCCAAGTTGAATGTAGTGTATGTGAGTCAAGAGCTTTTAAAGTTGGAGCATTAGAGTTCCAGGACTGAACCATCAGTATGAACAGTGGGCATGCAGAACTCTAGGATTTTACTGTAATTGGAGTTCCAATGCTTTATTATTTTTTCACTTTAATTAGAATTATTGCAAACTAAGAGGGTTTATTATTATCTGATATTACCATCTCACAGGTGTGAGTGAGTGAGTGAGTGTGTGTGTGTGTGTGTGTGTGTGTGTGTGTGTGTGTGTGTGTGTGTGTGTGTGTGTGTGTGTGTGTGTGTGTGTGTGTGTGTGTGTGTGTGTGTGTGTGTGTGTGTGTGTGTGTCTGTGTGTGTGTGTGTGTGTGTGTCTGTGTGTGTGTGCGTGTGTGTGAGAGAGAGATAGAGAGAGAGGCAGAAAGAGACAGAAGAGATAGAAATTGTTTTATGACATTGTGACAGGGAAATTAAACAAAGACAGTTTATTTTTTATATACATTCATTGTATATTAACATACTTTAAATGAAACCCACTTGAAGCACACAATTCAGGTTCAAAGCACATCAAAATCACATAGAAATTACTTGAAGTTTTATACAAAGCCACAGGATTTTACTTTACAGTTTCATCTCTGGAGGCCGAGCCTTTTTATATCAGCCAAATATTAAGTCAAGTTAAAACTTGTGGCAAGAGCTACAGCAAACAAACCACTGGAGCACATGCACTCACAGTCTTTGAGTATTTTCTTTACAGCCCTGTAATAAGAATCAGTGTCTTTGTTGGCAAATCTTTTCTTAACAGTTTCTAATGTCATATATGCAAAGCTTTACTGTACTTGTTATATGTATTACAGAGAGCCAGTTTTCTCTCATCTGACGCTGAATGGTTTGATCCCTCTCCATACATTTTTCACTTTTTGAAACATTCTTTATCTTTATAAAATAGTTACTAGTTAAAATAGTGAAAATAGTAATTATTGCTGTTAGATAATTTCTTAGTTTGAGGTGGTAACCTACAGAATCATTGTTTTTGCCTTTGTTTAGATACACTTGAAAGTGTTAGCATACCATGTTAGCATATTTGTTAGCACACATTTGTACATTTTAAATCAAAACAACCACATTTTCAATTGCCTAACTATTGCTAGACATTGACAGAGCGCTTTGCAAAAAATTAGAATTACTCCCTTATGAACATGTGCATTTGAACATTCAACATTTGACACCTTTTCCTTTGATTTTTATTGTGGTCAGCCAAAGGCCTTGGTGCATTTGGTGTCCATATGGAAGTGAGCTATGGTCAGCATGACCATGCCTTGACTCTAAAATACGCATTGTTTAACACACAATATGCATGTGTAACACCTGGTTTGAGATCAGCTCTTCCCTCTTTGTTCCCTATTGCTTTAGGTTCATAATGCATTAGAACTGATCTGGAAACAGTACCAATGGGTTAAGAATCTATCTGTTCCCACCAGCATATGGAAGACAGGAAATGGCAGCTGCACATGCAAATTTGGAAACACCTGGTGTTTATATTATGCACATTTTACTCAGTAATCCACAGTTAAAACAATACTTTTATATTAAATAACCATGTATATATATTATTATTATTATTATTATTATTATTATTATTATTATATTACTTTTTATTGCTGAGATTAACCGTAATAAATGTGAAGTATTTAGAAGTTAGGCAACCAATCAAAACACCCTAACAACCATCTGGCACTAACAACCATCTGGCCACAAGCATTGATTTATTATAATACAGTCAAATAAAAAACTTTTCTAACAATCACTGTTTCTAACAATTCATTACTGGCATGTTTACACTGTTTCTCTTTGTGTTGCGGTAAATCTGGCCTGTGCCAAAAATTACATCTCTCTCCTAATAAATCGGAGCCAGTAAAAAGGCATCTGCTGTCAGCTCTTAATCCTTAACAGTCTAGTGTCAGCTAGGCAGAGAAACAAGAAATCATTCTATTGAGGCAAATTTAGTGATGAAAGACTATGATAAATGGTTTTACTGGCTCACAAAGTATAAAACCCTATTTTGCAAAAGCCAAAGATTGCAACACATTTGACTCCAAACTTCAAAATAATCACTGAAAAGTTATCATGTTTTAACTAGGCTTTATGTGAAGAAAAAATTACCTGTTACCTGGGATTACCTGTTAGCTACCCACAAATAACTACCCACACAAAAACATTTTTGCATCCCTAAGCATGTCACACAATTCATAATAAGTTTCAACTGCAACAAATTAGTGCATAAAGTTGGCAATTGGATATTGAATCAATGTTGTTTGAACAGTTCTGACTGATTATGTTGCTTTGCAACACCGATTGGACATCACTTTATTTCCCACCTCCTGCTCTGGCCTTGCTGAGAGAATTATTACGCCATTGTTTCCCTCAATGGCAATTGTGTGAGGAATAGCAACCTGTGTCAGTGTCAGTCTTTTCATCTGTCACTGAACTGTACAGCTGCCAGCAATAAGAACAAACAGCCGAACACACTTCGTTCTGTGTCGCCACTACTTTTGTTGTTGATAACAGTCAGCTTCCTCAGGATGTGTAGTTTGTTGCTCTCTAAAAATATTCCTTCACTTTGTCCCATATATTTTTTCACATGCAACTTCTAACAAAGGCTAATTGTCACCTAATGTTTCCTTAAGGTCACTGGCAATTATTTTTTGTTGCTCACATTTTAAAAACATGAAACTGACTTCAAAGGACTGAGTTTTTAACAATATGAAATCAGTAAACTGAATACTTTCAACTTAAAAAAAAATTAAAATAAATATTACATAACTCTGTGAAGAGTTTAAGAATGAGAACCTGTTTTTTCCTCGCAGGGTTAATTTAACTTTTTCAAAACATTTAAAATGAATACCACCCATTTCTGCTACGACTTCTCAGTCTTCCCAAAGAGAAATATTATGAAATCATCAGACATTCAGTTGAGCGGTCTTTGTTTAGAAGACCACCCCACTAGTCCATCCTGAATGGTTTCCTGATCGTCATGGCTTACATTTATTGTGAAGGCCTTGAGATGTCCACCTGAGACAACAGGAGCAAGCCTGGAGAAACTGTGGGAGGAAACAGGAATTCTCTTTTAAAACTTGTGATTAGACTTTTAAATATGACAATTTGAAATGTTTTATGAGCTGCAATGGCTCTGCCTGTCAGTATGGAAGCCAGGATTCCCACAAGCTGCATTCTCTAGTCACTACTGATACCACAACTCAAATTTTTGACTTGATACAGGTTAGGGTTCATGGCCTTTGATCATGGCCTCTGTATGTTCTAAGAGGTGCATATTTTGGAATGTCTCATAAAGAAAGAAAACAACATCTGGTGTCTTATAGTAACTGGACTTGAATACTGAAATAACATTTGGACACCTAACAGGTAAAGAAAGCCACTGACCTCCTTAAACTACAGTTATTACTTACATGTAGTGACCTTAAAGACAGGCTTAGATGCAGGTATTTAGACTTATATAAGGATGTATATTAGTAAGGTGTCCCCTATACATGCTTTGCTTATGCAGTAAAGTCTCTACAGTCTCTATGTTACTTTGACATTTGTCTATCTTCCATATACATATATTTATTTCAATTACGAGAAAATGCTTGTGCTTTAAAGATTTGATGTAGCTGTATGTCTATATTTTAAATGGTACCACAAGAAATGTATGATTTAAATCAAGTAAAGGTGTTAAGGAGAGTTACACATCATGTATTTTAAATTCAGTATATCATATGCGCTTTGCTTTCTATACATTGTTGCAGTGAAGGAAACCGAATTCAGCAGAAACCCAGAAGATTCCTTGAAACACCTTCCTGTCCAACAGCCAACATCAACAAATCACATTGGGCTTGTGCTGCTGCCACAGGTGCCCATTATTAAATAATGTCAATTCATCGCCAGATATTGATCTTGGCAAGTCCTGAAATACAAAAGCAGAGGTCGGAAAATGCTTGTCAGCACATTTTAGAACAAAAACAATCCATAATCTAATTCTGTCTAGTATTTTGGATGTTGTCAGATGACATCACAGAGGGTATAAATAATACATATGTGGGTTTGTTCATGGCACGACAGAGATTATAGTTCTTTCTCGTGGTTGGAAAACAAGAATTTTGCACGTGACAGCTGCTACAATGTTTCAGGTGACATTTGGCAAAATTAAGACACATGAAACACCCGGATTGCTTCAAACCTACAGGATCAACTGAACAAGGCGGCATATTGTGCTTGGCAAAAACACAGTCAAAATTTCCCTTTCTTGTCTTCGGAATGCTTGGAAATAACTGGAAATTTCCCTGGAAATATAGATATCCATGAGTATAAAATTTGACTGAAGTGCAGCACTCCAGAATAAAACTATAAATCACTGATCAAAACAAACATGTTGTTTTGTTCGCATGTTATCTAAAATATGCAAGAAAAATGCCAAATGGTTTTTATATAGTTTATGTATCCAGGTGTGGAAATAAAAGGGCTGTTTTAGAGGGCATTACTTGCTGTTGCTGATGTGGTCTCATAGTTGTTTTACAACGTATGAATGTACAGGTGATATAACTGATGGGTTTGGAGCATGTACACACACTGTGTTGTCATGATGGCTTTTCATATCCTGGTTCTCATGATGTGATTAATGTGCTGTTCTCTGTTCAACTCGCCATCTATTTAAAACTGATACAAAACATTAAATAACAGAGAAACAGTGTATATACATCCAAGCTTTCATGAGTGATATTTGCATCACCTGCAGCACCCATAATGTAATATCACAAAGTGTCTTTTCTGTAATATGTGTCAGGAATTTGGAATTTATACATGTGGTATTCCAGTAAAAATCCATGTTTGTGAACCATGTTTTAAATCCCTTCATGTTTTGTTTTTGCAGGTTCATCATGGGAGAGATCAATACGACAGTTGGGCTTTGAAAGGTAAGATTAGAAAGCTATAAAATTACACTCAGTGTGAAATCTGGCAACATTTTGACCAGCCTGGATATTGGTTAGAACAATCTATCAGTGCCTAGGAAACAATATTTTCAGGGAAAAAATATTATGAATAATGAAACGTATAGATAAACCTTTTTCATAAAAGGTTCATCGAAGAAAAACTAAATTGTCAGAACAGTTTAAAGGTTTCAAAATAACAGACACTTCAATGTCTGGATTCTTTAAACTGTGAAGTACAACCATGTTGTTAAAATGTTTTCAAGAATTTGAATGTACCTATTGTTTTAGTACCATACTATATATATAAAAGCACCATGAAAAGTAACATAGTCTTCCATCTAATAATATCACTGTACCATCATTGTATTCCCACAGTACAGTTAAGGTAACTGCTTAAAAGGGCTAATTCTCCCAAATGCTGAATTTAAAGGTTAGCCAAATTGTTAAATATTGACTTTTGATTTTCCAACAATGATTACATACTCTGGTATGGTGATGTAGCTGTGCTGATGTAGTAGTTCAAAGGCGAAATTAAATCAGTCTTGACCTAGATGCATTAAATATGTGCACAGAGACCAATTGACTGGTTGGCACTGGACAAAGGCATATGCTTAAATTTGCCTTGTGTAATTGAATTAGTCATTAGAACATTAGTGGGTGGCATCAAGTCCTACTCTTCTTTTTCATCTTCATAATCATGTTTGCATATATATTATGTTTTTTGTAAGCCTGGAGTCACTGTATTGTATTGTGGGGGTCTTGTTGAGTGGTGGGAGTCTGGGAAGCAGGTGATCGATGCTGAAGAATGGCTACTGCCCTGCCTGAGAAAAGATGGCATCAGTTTGCATACACTGAAGACTCTGGCTGTCATCCACCTGATGATGGACTACAAACAGAGAGTGTTTGGTTAACATCTCTCATAAATATGTTTTTTTCAGCTACTGCCACTTTCATGTTTCTACGGTGAGGTTTTATACAGGCTAACAGATTTCAGCTTTTTTCCTTTAGTTATAAAGAGGTCACATCGCATTAACATTTTATCTTTTGCCATTATCCTAATCTATTTCAGTATTGTGTGTGTGTGTGTGTGTGTGTGTGTGTGTGTGTGTGTGTGTGCATTTGAAAAATGCAAAAATGACTTAGCACATTGTGCGTCATTTCAAATTAACCATATATTTTTTAAATTATTCAAAAAGCGTAATTTGCAAAAAGCCCTGTGCACAACCTAAATATACCAATGAGCACACACACAGAGCACCAAAAAGACTGAAGAAACCACTCATTTAAATGTAGTCATGCTAATGTGTGCTAACCTGGCAGACTGCTGTATACTTGGCCAGCAAGTCTCTGTTTTTAAACAGTGAAAGTAATTTACAATTTCAGGCCTAGCATTTGCATTTCATTGACACAGTTGGCAGAGGCCGTTCAGACTTATTGTGACAGATCATCAACAACAGGAACTGCTCAGGATGAGAGCGTCTGAACACTGATAGTGTGCTCACAACAGCTGGAAGTGGTTTAAACACACGTG
The DNA here is from genome assembly GCA_036877545.1 of Yasuhikotakia modesta. Lineage (NCBI taxonomy): Eukaryota > Metazoa > Chordata > Actinopteri > Cypriniformes > Botiidae > Yasuhikotakia > Yasuhikotakia modesta. Next base: position 5,852 of record JBAJNP010000840.1, on the reverse strand, counting down.
TTAGTCGTGATTTGTATGATCTTAGTGACAGACATCTGTAATTTACCTGACTGTAGAGGAAAAGCCGTCTGGGCGTCTAGCACAAACCACATGTGCTGTGGTGAAATACCCAGAGCATGATGACATTATAATGCCTTATACACATTCATGTTATCTGCTTCAGACACAACAGCTGTGTGTGATATCACCCAAACAATGCATTCATGATTTAAAATTTTTTTTGTATTTTGAGAGGATAGTTTATTTGTAAAACAGGGAAGTTATGTTTTAGTTCAATTTTGTTGCAGAAAAGCTATCAGTTATCTGCATCTATATATACTATATGAAAGTAATTTTTATATCTAAGTACAACTAATATTCAACTAATTTTTGCTCAAATGAGCATTGTTCATATTTAGTAATACAATTGTCAATATGTGACCTCACATTGTACAGCAAGTTGTACTGGTACTTTTCAAACAATCTGACTTATTCATTATGTGATTGACTTTATCATGTGATTTTTAGCCATACAGGCAGAATACTGTAACATTGAAGGGATCTAAGCCACTAATGTCTTTGTTTTCTTCATTATATGACCATTACGTTTCTATTTTATCAGTATGAATGATTTCCAACATGTTCTGATATACTATTATAGGCCGTAATTCCCACATTACTTCCTTGAGTTAATTGTCACTAACATGAGCCATAAAACACACAAACTCATAGAAAGCATGTCAAAATAATAATTTGTATGTTTTCAATATAAATTGGACTTACAAGGCATAAATCATAGGTGTTTTTCTTGAATCTGTGATTTAACCAGACCATTAAACACAAGGGAGATCGCAACAGTCACTTCTTTATGAGCACTGCTATGTGAACTCTGAATTGCACCACTGTGCCCTGTGTTGCTTTTGGACAGAAGAGAGCCAAAAGCATCTTTAGATGCTGCCTTCCCAGCATGCACTGCTCTCTTTTGGGCTCATTCTTATCTCATTTTTAGTACAAATAATTAGGGCGTAATTACTGTCTGTGAAGCTTCAGGCATCTTTATTATTGATTAGGAGGATGTTTAGATGCTTATGATGAAATTCATGCCAGGCAACACCATGTGTATTACACTGGGAGCTAGCAAGGTCTTTAGTAACAGTGTAGCTAAAGAAGGACGCAGAATTATCAGTTATGTTGGCTAAACTCACCTAAACCTCATTAGTCAATAACAGGTAATTTATAGGAACAAATTAGCATGACTCAAACAAGTGGAGAATGAGGCGTACTCTTGACTCAAGGCTTCCTCACAACATTCGGCCCTTTCTGTACCCTTTCTGGTCACAGTGGTCGGCCCCAGCTGACGAATTGCTGTTCTCACTGACTCACTCAATAAACAGTAAGATTTAAATGATTCAGCCTCACGGCCAGTCAGCCTTCATTTTGTTGGGAGGGAAAGTGGCTAAACAGTCAGGTCCATGTTCTACAGGTCAGCATATGTTTAAACAGTCTCTTTGTCTTCCCCTGATTCACAATTGTAAGCTTATAATAATGATTTATAATTTATGATTTTCTGAAAAATATCAGTTTGGCTAACCTGCATACAGGTAGAGAATTGCATATTGCAGCTATACATGCTTTGTGAATATTTGTCCTGCTTGGAAAGTGATGTTGAGAATCAGAGAATATGTTTAAAAGTAATTCAATCGTGGGAATCAGACCCTGTTGATGTTTGTAAAGGCACTTTGACAATGAAGCAACATCACACTTGTTGCTTGCAAGATCACGCTCCTCGATCAGAACGTTATTCAAAGCCACGCCTCCTTCAACCCATGAACGCATACATAGTATGACAGGCAAGTATGGCATTTAGTCTGAATGCAGTGATAGGTGATGAACATTTTACTGTCCTGTGGCTTCTGTGTAAAGACATTGCCTTTATGACATTTAAATATAATGAAAATTAACAAGCTTATTTAGCAACACAGTACAACAGGTTTGTATTACAGTATGCATGTGATGGCTAATATACTTTGTAATCATCTGCAGTAAATTGTGAAGGGCTGTTCCTGGTCTGTTTTATGTCCCAGTCTGCAAGTGTTTATGCTTGATATTTGATGTCTTAAATTATCCACAAAAATTCACAACACAGATGCTACAAGTCTTTTAATAATTGCTATTGATGCAAATATTGTAACAGTAATGTGATGCAACACTTCATATCTGCCTTGTTTGGTCCATGTAGAGAGATGCCACATCTAAAAGTGACAAAAAGCTTTTGTGAAGAGAATGACAGACATTTCCCATTACAGATCTTATTAAGAGATGAGATTGGATTACTCAACAACCAGGTGGTCTGCTGGACCTCTGAAATGTGTTTAGGGAAGAATTCAGCACAATACGGGACTGAAGGTCCCTTAATGTGAAGACCTGTCATGATGGTCACGTTTCCTGTCTGTTTCCGGGAATTGAGCCTGAGCCTCTGAGCCTCCAGTGCAGGGATGGAGACCCAAGCTAGCTAGTAAACCAAGCTAGTCAACCTTCAAATATCTGCCACATGTTTTAGATAGAGAGAGGTTAAAGAAACAGAAATGGGATTAATTTTGTTAAATTCTGTGTTTCTTTGTAGGTAAGTGTGTCATTCTAGGGATATTTCAATTTTTTTAAAAAAATGGAAGTGATTATTAAAGTGGAAGTAATAAAAATGCTTGTGTAACATGTTAAAATTCACAAGCTAGCTTGTGTTTTACTATATTTTGGAAATGTTTTAAGCTAAAGTAGCTTGATTAGATTTAAGGAAACACAGTATTTATTTTAATACCATTTTGGGCGTATCTCATGCATCCAAAAGAAATTCAGTGTCAGCGGGAATTTGCTAGATCCAGGAATGGCTGCTAGTTTGTTTTCTAAAAGCTCTTTCACTTCAGTTTGTTTGGACAGTGTCATTTTGGCTGCTATGAAAGCAGCTGATCTTTGCTACATTTCACTGGTATTTAAGCACTGGAGTCTTGCAGCTCTCCCTGCAACACAGGGCAAAGGTAACATCTAGCATTTTGTCCCTGCTGTGGTCTCATGGATCCACCATCTCCTGCTAAATGACCTGATGTAACACCAGCCAGTGTCAACACGCATTCCACTTCTGTGTTTATTGATGGTCATTCAAACAAACTCTATCTTTACCCGAGCAAAACAATTCTCTGTTTCTCTAGCCTTACCGATAATCTAAGAAGATCAACAATTCAGTGTTCTTGAATCTAACTCAATGGATTAATTGTCATTTCAGTGTCCAACAGTAAGGTCAAGTTCAGTGCTTTCAATAATTCAGTGTGTTTGCCCAAATCATGGCCATCTGTGGACCTCCACCCCTTTTCAGTTGTGTCTGCTCAAGGTTTTGGCTTTATGATCATGCTGAGATGAAAGGACTTTCTAGCCAATACTGTAAACTGTTTAGATACAGTGAGATGTCATTACAAAGTGCATCTGTGCAGTAAGCCAAAAGGCTTTGTGAAGCTTGTGTTATAAACATAACGTATGCCCCTTATTAGGGTTCATTAAGCAAATAGTGCACACTTCAAGTAATTGCATTAACCTAGAGAAGCTGTGCTATGAACCTAAACATTTGTGTGCCAGAAACAACAAGTGCCAGAATTGATGTATTGACTTTGTACTAACTTTTGTAATGTAATTTTGATCTTTTTTATGTTTTTCTTTGATTTAAAATATATCATGAAACCATAGCTTTATAAAACAAATAGTTTTGGAGTTTTGTAACTATCTGAGGGTCATTACCAAGATGGCCGCTGTGTGAATTTAAAGGGACTTTAATGACATTGTTCATATAGTTTGCAAGCCATCTGTTTTAGTGCTTGTTTTAATGCTTAGCATAGCTAGTGATAGATATGTTTACATTTTTATGACAGACTTGGTTGTGTTTCTCCTGTTTTCTGTGTTTGGAGATGAACTCTGTCTATTGTTACAGCCTTCATCTTTTCCATACAGCTCTTCCATACACACCAGCATTTAAAAGAGCAGGGATCGCAAACTTGCAAAAACATAACTTAAACTCTGCTGTGTAAACCTTTAAAGATCTGAAAACGAGTCTCTTTACAGCTGAAAAGTGTTAAGGGTGTGCGAGTATGAAACCAGTGGCATTTGGGTTTTCATTTGGCAGTCTGAAGTGATATTGTCCAGAAAAGAGAATCGGTTGGTTTCATTAAAAATCATTCTGGGGCGGGTTCTCAGCTCAAAGCGCCTCGGCTCGCTGGAGCGCGGAAATGAGATCCAGACGCTCCGGCACTTTCAGTGAGGACACTGGAAATCAGGCTTTTATTGCACAAAAGAGGGTGTTTGTGTCTTTTAAAAGTCACTGAAGCTCATTGTTGCTCTGAGTGCACTTGTAAAAAAACATTTCATCTTTTCAGTCTGTTATGCAATTTTTCCCTTTTCTATATACAGTATAATTTATTTATATCTTTTCTTTTTGTTTTTTTTTTCAATGTTGAAATGGAGAGTCAGTTTTAAGTACAGATTTTACAAATGTGTGGGGCACTAGCAAGCATTGAACAACTCTGTCACAGGTTTTTGTCTCAACCAATGACATGAATTTTTGGCGGGGCAACCCGTTTGCTGAAAAATGGAAGATGGGGTACAATCTTCAGTTTACAGTTATATTGTATAGGCTCAAAAGTACAAAATTACACCTTAACACACTGTATTGATGATGCATATGCCAGTAACTGTATTGTATTGTGTTTGTTTGCTTGCTGTAGTGTGCGAGGTGCAGATGCTGGAAATGGCATCCGGGTGTTCATTCCAGACATCGGCATGTTTGTGGTGGGCCTGGTGACGTGGCTTCTGTGCCGCAGTCTGGATAAGCCACCAGTAAAGGACAGTGACTTTGAGGTAGACAACCAGGTGAGAGGCCACACCACTAACTGCATACATTACACTACTATGTTTATCACTCATATAGTCTATTACTTCTGTGTTCTATTATTCATGTTTTCTGACACTCCTATGTTCCATTACTTGCATGTTAGAGTTCTGTTACTTCACTTGTTCTGTCACTAGTGTGTTCTATCACTCACTTGTTCTATCACTTACATGTTATATCACACATATGTTCTTTCCCTCATGTGTTCTATCATCAAGCTACTTCATCAAACTACTTCACGCTAGCTTTCCTCAAGCTACTTCCTACACCAATACTGTCCGTCTTTCTCACTTCCTGCAGGACACTTGTTAGCATTGTTAGCAAGTTAGCAAGTTAAAGGCCATATTAGCAATAAACTGTTGACTGCAGGGTATGACAATATGAATCTGTGTCTGTCTGGGTAAAATCGAGCCAAAGATCACTTGTGAAAGTGGGATTTTTACCAGAACTGTTATTCTTTCCCCTTATGATGGCTGGATGAAAAGAACCAGAATTATTTTCAAAAATTATTTTCTGACATATTTTTTTCTAAAAAACAGGTTAAATTCCTCGTCACTATAATGTGTATGAGTAGTTAATTGATCCAGAAAGAATGAAAATATTTAAAGAGTATTGATTCCCACTAAGTGCTTGCTTTTAATTTGATCTTCTGGAATATAAGGTTCTCCATCCTATGAAAACATCTTTGAAAAAAAACATTTCCGTCTCCACCTGCTGTCTTTCACAACACCTATAAATGTATAATTTGTGTAGACACCAGAACATGATGCTCAGCATGTCTACACACTTGATAGTATGATAAGGTTTGACATGTTTTTCAATCTGTATTTTCATTCTTTTTTGTGCTATTTACTTTAAATAGTTGAAAAAAGTCCAGGGGCTACAGTTGAAAAATGGCATATTTACTGTACAGAAATGTTCATTTTGCTGTACATCTAAATTAAAT
>JBAJNP010000839.1:59104-77187 GCA_036877545.1 Yasuhikotakia modesta | reverse complement strand
AAAATCAACTCTGGTTGGTTTTATGAGCTGCTTTTGTTAAATGGTTAAATGGTTTGGTTGAGCTGATTTAGCGTTTGGAAAAACTGCTCACAGACATTACCAACAACATGCCCAGGGCAAACAATAATCCAGGGGTCGGTGGAGTCAAAACTCCAAAAAAACTCAGGGAAAGTTGTCACTCTCACTTCATGGGACAAACTCGCTTTGTGCTGTCAAAGAAAGCGTGCGAGACTGACAGGTACGTCTCCAATCCCAACACTCACGGGAAACGCCGTCTGAATCCCTTCCAACTGTGAAACCCAATTATAATCAGGGAGTGCGTGTTAAACTGAGGGAGACGACAGAGAACCATTTAAATTACAGGTATGGAAAAATTCAACCCCATGAATAGTTTACAGTACTGAGGCAAATGAGGTAACGGTGCAATCAGACCTGGCGAGGAACGTAACAGGCAAATGATTTACAGCCCAGACCTCGCCAGCTTCAAGACACGGTGTTGAACAAACATTTCTGCGTATAAGAAATGATGTGATGGCATGAGGATATTGGGCAGAACAACACTGAATCGGCCAACCAGCTCATTTCACAGAGTTTGAAGGCTGGTGCATGAGAAATCTCTTGGCTACCATAAGCTAATAATATGCAGATTCGAATGTAGCATGGAATGAAAAATGAGCGATATAAATGTTTATAAATGTTTAAAAAGTGGGGCGTCGAGCGAGCGTACAGTAACGCCCGTGGGCAGCTGTACGGCACGGCGACTGAACATAAAGCTTTATTGTTTTCTGTCACATAACAGCCAAACTGCATTTGCAGTCTGAAGGCGACGATTCAATTTTTACTCTTTAACTCCAGCTGGAGCTTCCAGATTCGTTTCAGGTTCTGGGAGCTGGTCTGATCAATGAGGTGAAAGAAACAATTTCATGACTTCTCTGGGTTTATCAATACAAGCCCCAGAGCCTAAACAATGACGGACTAAACTCACTAACCTTCCCTTCCAGAAACTGAGGATTGATTTTGTTTCATTGCCATGTTGCTACACCATCAATTAAGTGGCCAATGTGTTTTATAATGATCAATATCAGGTCTTGGAGTGCTTAGAAGTCAACCAGGCAAGTCTATTATAGAATCACACAGCCTCACTAATCATTATAACACAAGTGTATCCCCTATATACAGACACACATACATATACATACACTTAGAGTTTATATATAGGAGAGACCGTATTCAGGGTATATAAATATAAACAGACATATACAAATATAAGGAAACAAGGCCAAATGTTCTATAAATTCACCTTAACCAATCACACGCTTTATAAGTCTCCCATTTGATTGGAAATACACAAAGCATTCCGATTGGCTGGCGGTAAAAGTGAGGTCACCGGGTTATCACAGTGATGTGTTATGATGGGAGACAGGGAGAGTCACAAGCCGTCCGCCCTCATCCACAGAACATTTACAATGATAGCAGAACACTCACAATACACAGCATTTCCTTATACTGCTGTGTGCTGCAGATAAACACGCTCTATCTTTAACATTAGCTTCAGATAACAATGAATTACCCAGAATGCACTTTGTCGCTATCACTGCAGGCGCATTAGCAAGTGCCAAACAAATCTGGAGACAAATTAAGACTGTTAAAATTGTATTACGATGCCCTTAGTCTCACCTCAACGAAGCCAAATTCATCTTTGACACAGTTTGTGGTTGGCATAATGGACTCTCACTTGAGCTCACTGATAGAAAACAGGATTTGGCGGTTGTTAAGAAAGCAAAAAGCAAGGCACTCGTTTTCTTCGCCCCAGTTAGCAGGAGTGTAGGCACAGTCCTGCATCTGTTCCAACACCACATATAAAATAGCTATTGTTTGATAAAGATCAAGGCATTTTAATGCTGAAATATTACAATTCTTTTAAAGCCATCAAAAAAATAGTCAATCATCTTTTTGTTTTATTTTAAAATGCATTACAACATTTTGTATGAGAGCGATAAAATCCTCTTTATCTTTAAACCACAGACCTGATCCTAGCCAAACTAGCATCCTAGCATTCCACAAAAACATGCTGATATCTTTATAAACGTGTGAAAAAACATAACACCAAAGCTTTAGAAAAGCACAATATCTTGTTTGTGATTATTACTCTTGCCCCACATCCCAGTTTCCTACGTGAAAATCCTTTAACACTTCAGTAATGTGTAAATAACTAATAAGATCCATGCCTCAAGAAAACAGGTCTATTTTCAGGAGAGCTGAAGAGAGCTGAAAAGAGAGCTGAGGAGATCTGAGGAGAGCATAGAAGAGCTGAGGAGATCTGAGGAGGTCTCATTCATCATGAAAGGTCTGTCTGGATTAACCAGGCCTCATAACTTCTCAGAGCGAAGCACTGGTGTAAACTTCCCTCCCCTGCTTTTATCATCTAAATCCCAACCATTCATTCCTTTATCAGTCATAAACTGCAGCCTGAGGTTGACCTCACACTCCCAGTTAATTAAAGTCAACAGCACCTTCCTAAAGGGCATCCACGGAAAGTTCATGCAGATATAATCCGTTACCCATGATGCAATGGGAGTAGAATGGAAGCTATGAAAAACAGGACCAGCAGAACATGGAGGAGCTGAAGGTGTCCACGTGAAAATATGGATTTGCAGACCCGCTGCTCCCTAGACTCATTGCAACACAGGAAGTAAAAAATCACATGAACAAGAAAGCAAAGAAAGCTGTTCGCTAACTTCTAAAGATATCAGCGAGACATCAGCGAGTTTTACCCTGGAGCAAACCACAGACTGAAATGTTTTATTGGAAGATTGAGGAGACTGATAAGAGTTTTGTATTTCTGTTCTCTGTCATGGAAACAAAAGCTTAGAATTTGGACCAAAGACCTGAAAGGATCGGTCTCCAATATCAGCCAAAATATAACAGTGACTGATGCCAACATGATGCCTAACCCAACTTTTTATTAATTGTGGTATAATTTAACTTCTTGTTTTATCCAAGCATGATACTGACTCAGTGTTTACCTCAGACAACAAACAAGAATAAAGTGACATATATATTCCTATATATACACACACTATATATGAATACCTTACATGAAATATAATGACTAAAGTGCATCCAAGCTGCTAAGCAATAAGTTGAGCTTGTTGCATATAGAGAATTACATCAGTCCCCTGGTTAATTCCCAGAGGTTCAGACCTTTACCAGCTTCATCTGCTCTGCTGACATTAATCGAATGCGTGTTGGGTCAATTTCTTCTATAAAGTGCTACACATAACTTCACATCAGGAGTCATGACATTATATCAAAAGTACAATGTAAATCAAACCCATGCAACTGATCTTGGTCTAATGCACCCAGAAACATCTCCCCACGGTCGTCCTGTCAGACGTCTCAAAATATCTCCCCAGCTCTTAAACCTCCAACCCCTGAGGCTCAGGTCTCACACGTTTGAGCTGAAAGATAAACAGTGAGGCAAAAGAGTGACAGTTCAATAAATTAACACCCATCTAAAGAACTCCTTTATCTTTCCCATCAGCCATTTCCACCTTCACAAAGCCTCCAACCTGTCAGAACTCATTTAAGTTACATGTGATTGACAGATGAAACACCCAATCAGGATTGAGTGGCAGGCAGGACATCCTAAACCATGACCTCACGGTTGACCTCTCACCTCCAGCAGTCAGGTTGATAGACAAGGTTGCGTTAGCGTTTCAAGTTAGCATCTCGGTTAGCAAGAAAATAGTGAAATTTAACCATCTCCAGGGTTTCAACCTCATACTGAGTTTTTATCAAGACCTGCACCTCGGTGTAATGTTCTTAAGACCCTGCCACTCATGAGGAACACCCCTAACAGCAAACGATGGAATATAATGAAGTACCTATAGGTTGGAACCTCCAAAGCCCATTGAGATCCAGCGAAGGGTAAAATTAGAGTGGTTTCTAAATCTTGGAGGCAAAGATCTCTCTATCTGGGTCTCTGGTCACGGTTTAGCAAGATGAAGCGAGGAGAAACCTCCCTCTTTCTCACACTCTTTTGTGGGCTCCAAGTTTTTGAGAATTAAGCATAAAACAAGCGTAACCGTCTCTATTGAGCGTGGCCTCTTGTTCATGAGATGAGATTAATGAAATTCCCACACAGTGCCAAAGCGGACAAATACCCACCGTCACTGTGTTAGCCATTAATATGGCTTGTTATTGTTGGCTCCGTTTTGACAACAAAACGCCAAGACCCTCATAAAAACTAATACATTTCCATCACAACAGTAATGTAGAGAGGCCATGCCAGGGTAATTTCTCTGTTTAAAGTACTATTAAAATCTAAATCTCTTCACAATAATGGCTGCTGGAACCAGGAAGAGATAAATATTTGAAAATATTCAGATTGAAAAGAGCAGGTTGCGGACTAACTCTTCGAGTTCTTCAAAGCGTTCTTCCGTGGCGGATTTTTCCGTATCAGAAAATCCGCCCGTCGTGTCGACCTGTAATCTGTCTTACTCTTTTCATGTTAACATCTTAGCAACATCTTTTAGTCAAGATAGCAATGCACAAAGTGGAAACCGCCTTTCTCTGAACGCCGGGTAATATGCTAATCTGATTTGGGTACGAGCCAGTGATGTTTTTCTTGTTTGTTGTTTTCCAGCCTTTGCCTTTTCAGCCCTTTCAGAGATAACACTGAGCTACAACCAGGCAAAAGAGAGAGAGAGAAAACAGAGCGAGTGTGGTGCCACCCCATGATGTTCAGCAGAAAACATTTTAATTGCTTAAGCAATTAAGCAAGACGAGTCAAAAGCTGAGCACGTCTGAAAATTCCCCTCAGCACGACGTTCATCTTCCTGCTACAGGCGAACTGTTCCTCAATGGGACAAACACACAGAAGAATAGCTCTCTCTCTCTTCTTCTCTCGTCTGTTTTTTCCTGTGTTAAACAAAAGCACCAAGAAATTAAAAAAAACACAACAAAGTTACATCACAGCTGCACGTTGCCGTTTTGTCGCCATCTTTGTTTGTTACATAAAACTGCTGGTTACTTTAATTTTTTTTTCATGCATGTCGATGTCAAAAGATGACAAATGAACATTAATTGTAAAATCAGACCCAACAACTCAAATTCAAAATCATTACTATAAACGTACAAAGTTTTAACACTGTTGTGTCACTTACTTGCTCAATAGCTGATTTCGGTATTGAGAAAAAAAGTTAAGGATTGCAGCTTTTAAGTTTCATGTTACCCCATCAAACAGAGCCGAAAGGAAAAATATATTACTAGAAATAACATGCATCAACAAAGGTCCAATACAGGTTAGGATCTGATTTTTATGAAGCAGATATGCTCGGGTTCGAGGGCCCGTCCCCAACAACGGTGCCAGTCAAAAAGATCCAATACATTTGAAACTCCTTCACCCTGCAGGCTGTATCACTGAACAATCATCAACCAAAATTAAAGGCGAAACCAACTGTCCCCTTGAGGCAATATTTCAACATGGAGGGAATCCACAGATCTCAGCATATGCATTTCAGTTTGCAAAGTTCAGCTACAGCTGTTCAGCCAACGGTGTCATGAAAGCCCATTAATCTGATGCTTTAAAGTGAGTTTTACAAACGCGAGACAGAATTAAGTTTAGCCTTAACAGATTGAGTTTGTGGATGTTGGCCATGATTTCTAAATCTGAGCTATTCGAAGGCTCAAATGCATGATTTGTGACATTTCTATATACAGATCAAGTATAAACTAGCCGTAACTTTAACTTTATATGCGATGAATGACCTAAAAAGGAGAAGTTTATCGTTTGAGGGCTTGATATAGAGATTTTGGTGGCTACCATGCACTAGCATACCAAGCATGCAAGCTACAACTACACAAGCATTTGTTCACACACATGCAAGCATGTATGAGCATACACATGAATGCATGCACACGCATGCTCTGGGTAAAACATTTGAGAATGAAGAATATCAGGCTTTAACATCTTGTTCATCAGATTACAACACAAAGCATTTCATTAAAGGGATTAAATGGTAATGTAATCCTTCATGGAGTCACTGCAGGCTCAAGATTATGGTCTATAAAGAGCTTTTGAAAGAAAGTCTCTAAACTCTGACTTGCTTTCACATGAATATAGTATGAGGTTTACATTTAAAACCATGTCATGAATGAAGCTTGATTCCATGCTGATTTGAACCAACAATATCGTAGCCTGACGTTTAATAAGCCAATCAAATCACACCGTACACTGTTGCCATTTTCTCTGGGAAAAACATTACAGAAATTGTGTTTTTAATGCAGTTTCATGCAGCCTATAAAATTTCGCCTCAGGTTTAGAAATCATACAATCTGTTATTATTTTAAACATCCACTTATTCATCTGAAGATGAAATTACTTATTATTCACATCCATGTGTATAAAATAATTTAAGGAGAAAAAAGGCCATTTCTCATAGAAAAGGGCACTTTTCTAAAATACAGTGAAAATAATCTCTTCTTCTGAGAGAGTTCAGTCGGTTACGGGGGGAAAATGATGGTCTTGTTCAAATCAAAACAATAAATGTGTTAACTCTAAATCAAGCCGGACCCCAACTGGGAAAAGATCTCCCACAGAACCAAAGACTAGTCCAAAACCAACCTCTGGTTCTGAATACGGCCGAGCTATTAAAAGCGAGACTGGAAATAATCCACTCACCTTCTGAGAAAAGCCTGAATAAGCCCAAAAAAGCCTGAGAGTTTTAAACATTTTCCAGCGTTTTCCATGGCCTGTCACGCTCCGTTTGTCACGTGATGAGGACTTTATAGGTGCCCTAACTAGCTACACTTGAAGTTTCCACTTGTGATTATTTTTTGACTTTGTCGTATTAGTCCTGCAGGTGAGGACCTCGGCTACAGCCGACCAGCTCCACGATTAGTGACTTTTCCTGAATTTTAATGAAATGCCATAAATTAGAGGCAGGCAAACTTGTTAAAATCACCTCGCAGTTGTTAGGAAAGCCCGGCTGATGCCAGCCTCACAACTCCAAGTCATTTTGGCCAGACCACTTTGGCAGGGACAGTTGGTGCATGACCCTAAACCTGCAATCCAGAACTTTTTGCTGTTAAAAAAAACAAAACAAGAAACAGTTATTGAGGTAATGCAAAGACTAATGATCAAAAGTGACCATTTACCATTTTCTGTTCCACAATGGCAATCTTATAATAATGACTTTAAATCTGAGCTGTCAGGTCCAATTTCCTAGTTCATGTCAGTTTGGCTAAATTTGACTTTTTAACATTTGTTGGAAAGTATCTAAAATAACCTGCAGTTCTGTTTCAAACAGATATGGCAATATAGAGGCAAAAAGTCAGATTGCAGCTCAACTGTCTCACTGCTGGACAACGTGATAAATAGCTTCATTTAAAATAGGCAAACACAATAACTACTGCTTACTTTTTTTGCTTAATACTGTTAGACTTAACTAGTATTTAGCATACGTACTAAACCCTAGATTCAATTAAATACTGGATTGAATCTGAAACAGTTAAAATCAAGTGTGACCATTAATCTGAAGTGCTTTATAAGGGTTCATTTGTAGAACACTTAACTGCGCCCTATAGATTCAACACACCAATCACATGAGACTAAACCTACACGACCTTATAAGAAGTTCCTCTGACATTTACTATCCCTGGAGTGTCATTAGAAGGTAAATCTCAGCTGGTCATTGTTTATCTGATCTGCAAATTACCACCAATCAATTAATTCCACATCTCTGGTAAACTGCTGCTCTTTTACTGAACCACTGCTAGTATTAGTTAATATTAGTAACACAGTCTTCTAACTAGGCTTAAAATGATAAAGAATTAGGAAATAAATCAGGGAATCTTTATCAATCTCATTGTTGCTGCACGTTCATATTAAGATGCGATATTAAACTATACATTCTATATATAAGCTATATATAGATTCTATAACTATAAACTTTATACTATAGTCATGAAATGCTTTCCGATTGGCTGTTATTTTATTTACTGAATTTAAGTTTTCAGTCAGGACAGAAAGTTAACCCATAGCTCCGGTCAGAACAAGGTGACAACATTATTTCCACCAGGAGAGCTGCGGCGCTAAAACCGTGATTTAACTGCCACCAAATCAACTTGATGCAACACAGAAAACTGATGGAAATTCTTTCTAAAAGTTCTGGAAGTGTTTAAATAGCCCACCATCATCACTCCAGCTGTTGGAGCGGCTAATTGATGGAGTATTTACTCATTTCACACATAAAGTAAACCATAAGAAGTGGGTGATGACATCATAATCCCGTGACAGCGGTCACACGCTCGCACGTTCACGCAAACGCAATCTCTCTGAGTCAGCATGTGTTACTAATGGAAGCTAGAGTAAAAATGATGGCTTATGCTAACATCTGGAGCGCAGCCTGATTACACCAGCGTCACAACACCCAGTGTGTGTGTGTGTGTGTGTGTGTGTGTGTGTGTGTGTGTGAGAAAGAAAAAGATGAATTCTAAACATGTCCAAACAGACATGAAGCAAGAGAATCAACCTTAGGATCCAGAGGGAAATCTGATACTGACTGTATCCCCATCCTGGACAACCACAGAAACACAAACACACACACACACACAAACATGCATACACACACACAAGCCACAACCGTGGGGAGTTTGCAAAGCGTGCAAATCACACACACACTCTCTCTTCTCTCTATCGCCGTCTTCTCTCTTGCACTCAACCCACGTTTGTCTTTTCCACAAAAAGGACATGCAAATGCACCATTTCCTTTTTTCTCTGGGAAACGCCACGGGGCGCCCGGTCGAAAAATTAAACAAAGTCACTGGGATGCATACGGCAAAGTGGCAATAAAGTATTCATTAACAACCATTCAGACGCTAAGCGGGGCAACAAGTGGTCAAGTTAAGAAGTTAAACAGAGACTTTATGTGCTAAAACCTCCCCTGGGCTTATATATTTACAACACAAAAGACCCCCATTGACGGTTCCTGTTGTGCTGTGCACCTTGCTTGAGGGGAACTGGGCATCTGTGAATGAGACACAAAAAAGCCCATTTACCTAGAGAGTGAGCTTTACTTTGATGTCAGACGAGTGAGTAAACACACACACACACACACACACTCTCACACACACAGCAGCTGAGCACCTGACACACCCATTACATATTTATTCTATATATACACATTATATTGTCCATTACATGCATGTATATTTATATACATTTATTTGTATACATAAAGATAAAGCTCCTATATAAATACACTATTTAATGTATAGAATAGTCAGTGGGTGGGACTATATTAAGAGGGTGAGTTACAATTACAAAATAATGAGGTTTATATAGGGTAAAGTCAAGCAAAGGCAAGCAACAAATATTTATCTAATGTTCATTCAATTATTCTCAAAGGATCGGCTTCATACAGTGTGTGTGTGTGTGTGTGTGTCACTCATTGATAGTTAAATAAATAAATAATGGCCCAGTGCCTGTCACAAGCCCACCCCCAGATCTCCCAGACTGTGAATGAACTGTCATGAATGGAACGATGGACCCACACAAATGCCCTCTCCCCACTTACACCCGCCTGCCCGCCCATCCGCCCGCTCTCCCTTCCTTAGGATGAGTGTGGGGGCAAGACGGAACAACGAAAACAACCGACAACATCAACTATCACAACAACAACAAAAGAAACAAGCTCCGCCCCCTGGCATTCCAACTTCCACCCCCAAGGACTGGAGGACGCTGCCCACTCCAGACCAGATCCACAGCCCACAGGGAACTTGAAAAGTTGATCCTGTCACAAAGCCATACCTCCACCCATTCCCACCAGGAAGAGGGGTGGACTGTGGGTGGAGGGTTAATGGTGGTGAGAGAGGGCCTGGCATGGCTTCAATGAGAGCAGATGAGAGCTCATCTCCTTCCATGACAATTGCCACCCACTCCAGAGGCATGCAGAGTCGGGTGACTGAAGAACTCAAATCAGCATCTCAATGAAGGCATCAAAGGCCACTGAAGACCCAGATGATGATGAGCTCTTCACAATGTCCTCGTCCTCACACCCTCTTTGGCTGAAATGTGAGGTTATGAAGGAAGGTGATTGGAGGAAAAAAGGGTTAGAAAACATTGAAAAATGTGAATAACACATAAACCCATCTTGAACTATTTTAGGTTGTTGGAGCAAAGTTTAATAAAACTGTTAAAATGTGATTTTGAAAGTTCTAGAAATGTTTGTAAAAGATATCAACATTATTGCTTTGTATAAATGTTTCAGGAACTGTTTTGATATACAAAGCATATAATGTTAAATAAAACTTTAAATAATGGTACTGCAAGACAGATAACGTCCTAAGAATGAAGTGTAACACGGCTAATGCCAATGTTTGGACACAATACATTCTGTATTTAATGTATTGTCTAATTCCTTACCGATTTTATAACTTATCAAATGGCTCCTGAGTGACTATAGAGTCAGTTCTGTCTGTTATACAGTTTAATACATTTTTAATGTTTAATGTAAACAAACCGATGACTTGATCCGAGACATTCACACTGGCTCCAAATCAAGAACTGAAGTGAACTGGAGTCACAATCTTACATCTTCATCTAAAAGTAATTAAGATGGATAGATGTAGTAAAAGTGTTCAGGAATGAGTGACAGATCGCTGATTAATGATGCCGGGCTCATTAAATACAGCCGCTCTCGACCTCAGCCCACGGAGAGGTCAGAACATCTCACTCACGGCACGGCTCTGGGGAAAACACACTACACTCTGAATAACGCTGAAATGTGACGAAGACACGATCTGAACATCTGTGATCGAATACTGAGCATTTAAAATAAGGGGTGGTCTGAGAGGGAAATCTCACAGAACACACTAGCAACTGCACAAAACAAACACAAACACACACTGACAACCTGGTAACCACTAAACAATTTGGTAACATGTAATCTTTAAAAGCACGCTTACTGTGTACCTAAAATACAATTGTGGGTGACAAACCTCTTGCCATTGGTCAATCAAACCTCATAGGTGACTGTTCGAGTACGATTATGATTTCATGATTAAATGAGGAACTGAATTCACACTAAACTCTACAGACACACTGTGTTGTAAATGCTGCCAAGTCCTAGTATGACTAGTTGCCAATGCCCTGGTTAAGACCTAGTTAACGCTAACTAAAATCACCTCTCACCCCCCACTGAGCACCCTCAGTGCATCTTAACCAGACACATGTCAGTAATAATCACACACCCTTAATCCAGCTGGACCATCATCCTATCTGACACTTTAATCTGGGAACATTAGCATTAAATCTAAATATACTCAACGTACGGCTTCAGTTCAGTTCAGACTCGCAGGGAGCAAACTGAAGTCAGTTATAAAACTCAACATGCTGACAATAGCAACTGCTGTAATTTGGTTTAGTGCAAAGCAAATTTAACCCTGAAATAAACCACATTTTGCAGATAGAAATTAACTGTTGTATAAATTGAGTTGGGCAGCTTTCATTTTAAATGCGAGTTCGGTCCTCTCAACTTAATAAACACTTGAAGTGAGAATCTATGTGGAGTTGTGTGTATATTGAGAGAGAGACAGACATCAACACGCACATCAACTCCAGCATCTGTGAGCAGACCAGCAGTAAATCCACATGCACACAATCAATGCCCCCCAATGAGACCTGAAGACCACCCATGCGACATTTACAATGCAGAACAACAGCCACATTTAAATCTCCAGAGTTGGACACATTCTGGACTGAAGTAAACATGCAGAACTGAAGAACAGAATTAATTCAATTCTAATTATTGGACCTGTTAGAATTTCATGACTGTTGTTGTTTATAAACCCACAGACCTGCAAGTGACACTCACACAGACTCACACACTCCATCTCTCTCTGTCTACCCCTCTCTCCTTTTTCTACCTCTCTCTCGCTCTGAACCGGCTGACCTGATCTTCATGTTAAAGGGCGTGATAATCCTCTGACCTCACTCTCAGCGCAGCTCTGGTTTGTCATCGTCCAGCTGCGTCCTTACACACACTGATGACATTTTAATGGGTTGCGTTACAATGCAGCTGCAAGGATTAGAGCAAAGGATTGTGGGAATCATCGCATCACTCCAGATTACTGAACCACGCGGCCTGTGCCGTCACGTACGCTGAGAAAGCTACAGAATATGGGTCAGCACACGTAGCCGTCAAAGCATTGGTCACGTCTCATATTCCTGCTGTTCAATTTAATTATCAAAACACCCAATATAATATTTAAGTCATCTTACAAAAACACTGATAAGATAAACTTCTAATGGTTCAGTTAGATAAACTCTAATGGAGTCGATGTTAGTAAGATTTCTTATCAACCCGCTTCAAGGTCTTTGTGGGTTAGGAAGAAGAACCTGTTTACAGCCCAGTAAATATGTTCTGCTTATCTGTACGTACAGCTGCTATTTTAATACCGCCGCTGTGACCCGGCCCATTTAGTAAGTGAAGGGCACAAGAACCCTCGCTGGGTTAATGCGCTCACTGTTCTGAATGCAGGAGAGTGTTTGGCTGAAATCTGAAGAGCTTTAGAGAAAATGGCTTAGATGGACAGGAAGAGAGACTCGTCCAAATGGTTCCTTCTTATCGTGTATCTGTCTATTCATCCTTCTCAGATCTCTGCCTGCAATCCTCATGTGAATGCGGAGTCAGAACTGAATGGCCGTTACCTGTGTGAACACAATAAGTCCAGTGTTCCTCTTTTAAAAGCAGATACTCTAAAGCCTGCAGAAGTCATTATCCTCCGCTGACTTCATTTCAGATGACCTGATTTGACATGACAGCACTGAACCGTTTGATTGGACGACCTTCAGTGCTCATCTGAAGGCCTGAATAAAACAGATCACAGTCCATCAGATGATCGGCCACACGTTTCTGGAGTCACGTGAAATTTGCTCAAATGGCTGCTCTACTCAGCTAACAACTTTAGGAATTTAACTACTTTAATAACGTTTCACTCACACTTTCATCCAAGACCAAATGTTAAAATATTATAAAAAAAACTTTCATTTTGAAAGTTTTTGTAGACGTTATATTAACTTTATCGCTTTGTTGTAAAAACATGACTCAAACTTTTTTCTTTAACTTTTAAAACTTTATTAAACATTGTATTAAAGTTACTAGAAGAACATTTTTGCTAACTTTGAGAGAACCTCAGAACATTAGCCAACGTTCTCAGAGCATTTCCTGTTAGCGGGGTAGGAGCGCTAGCAACAGTTGTGTCCTACATGTTTGGCTCAGCTGGCCGTTCCATAATAATTCTCACTTGCTCATAAATGGACTATATGCGGTTGTTTCTCATCATTAAAGTGCCGTTTCTCTGGCTGGCAGATATGTGGGTAATGACCTGAAAACATCAATTATACTGTATTATGGCAATGTCTGTTATTGCTGTTTTGGCAGTAAATGCCAATGAGGCATGTAATGTTCGCGACCACTCCGCCAAAACCTCACGCCTCAAAACCCACGACAGCTATTTTAAGAAATTAAAAGCGTTAGTGGGCAACTATGAAATGCCACAGGTTTTGAACACAGAGGTTAACCACATAAATAAAATCAAGCTGAGAGGCTGCCTGGTTTTATTCATTTTGCAGGATCCGATTCTGATGGACAAAACACAAGTTATTTAGCACAGAATCTAACAGAACGTTTCTGGCTGATCTGAGTACAGCGCTGCTATTTCACTTTCTGCTGCTAAAATGTTTGGGGTATAGGAAACTGTTCTGAGATCAGTGCAGAATGACCTCTATCCCAAAACAAAAAGGGTAAAAACTTCCTTTTGGAAATATCACAGATTTCCAAACGAATTTCCCAAACACGTCTTTCTCAATTCAAATCTAAATAAAACTGGACTCCGTATCTGATATTTCCTTTATCATTTAACAACAAATTCATAGAGGAGATATTTGGACAGTTTACTGACCCAGTTCTTCTACAGTTCACACCGTCACATAGTTCAAACTAACATTTGTTCCACAAAAAAAATGCAACTTTGCTTGTGCTATAACGGCAACAATTTTGAGGAAAAACGAACACGTCCTCAGATCCAAGAAGAAAACACAAAGGTCACACAAATGTCCCAGCCAAAAACAGAAAGCAGTTTTCATGTGTGTTTTGTCATTAAAAGCTTTGTTTCCTATGAAGTAAACTTTGAGCCCGGGTCTTGCATCATGTCTGAGTGAGCTCAAAGGTGTCGCTCGTGAAGTCTTCAGCGATAGAACGTTTTAAGCATTAACCCTTTCCTGAACCAGCCTTGACTGTTGTTAATCCATTATAAACCAGCGTGAACCAACGCAAGTTCTCTCAAAGTTCTCTCAACATAATTAAAAACATTCTTGCTGTAACGTTAGCTGAATGTTTCTTTAATTGTAATAAATAAATATCATATGAATCAAAAACATTACATAATTTTAAAACGTTTAAATAACTTTTTCACAACCATACAATAACGTTAATACAACATCGGTGTAAAATTAAAAAATTACATTTTTTAATGTCTGCAGATCTAATGTTTATGTTACTTAACATTACCGAAACATTCTTACAACCTTTAAATCAAGCAGACAACAGACAATCCATCCTAAAAATGCATATCTGGATGCAATCACACAAAATCTGAGCATCACTGAATCAGTGTCACTTCGCTCACCATGACAATCCATTTCTATACCAGACCAAACAGGATTCAGTTTCTCCTCGACCACATCTGCCTCTGGTTTAGAAGACCTCACTGTTGGCATCATGGAAGTTTTCCTTGGGGAACGACTTTGAAGGAGAAAGGAAGTTAGAAAAGCTCAAAGAACAATTAATATGTTTCTGATTTACTCTCCAAGTGGGTTGAGACTAAATTACTAGGAAAGCGAGCTCCAGTCGTGTGAGGGGTTATAGCTCCTGACCCGTAAAGTGGGTAGACGGAGCAAATCGATTTGGAACGGCACCGTGACTCGTCAGACGTGAACGTCTCATTACAACGCCAAACATATCACCTTTACAACCCTGAAACGGGCTCAGTTTGCCCTGGTATATACATGACTGTCACAAAGTTCTTAAATTATAGCACCATAAAATGGAAAACAACCAATCCTAGGGTGATGACATATCAGAGACCAGTTGACTTACTGACACAACAGACTGAAACGCAGTGGGGTTGGTTTTAACATCCAGTCAAATTTGGAAGTCAAGGAAAGGTTTAGGAAACTGCCAAAATTGTCATATAATGTTTGGATCAAACAAAAATGACACGTCTGGTCCTGGGTGTGGTTTTGACTTTAATTAGCACATTGCTGGGTGTTCTGTGAGGCGTTACGAAGTGAAAACAGTTGGCCTGGACTTTGGGTGGACGGCAGGTGCAGTCGTACGATGAGGTTTGCGCTCGCTCTCCAAAACCAATTAAAAGACCTGGACGTGTGATTGGCTGAAGAGCTCTGAGACGGCACAATCCAAAAACTGCACAATACAAAAACAGCACCACAAGCAAACACATCAGCTTCTTTTGACAAACAAGAAACTAAGTCTGACCCTTTCGCCCCCTTAAAGGAGCAGCGTATTTACTCTTACAAATCTTTAAACCTGTATGCTGTTACTTCACATAAACCAAACAAATAATGACAAAAATGTATATACAAATTTTCAAGCAGGTCACAGTGGTCATGCGCCGTCAGGCACCAAAATAGACAAATATGCATTTATGACTATATATGATGTATGTAAAGTGTCTAAAAAAACCTTTTGTGTTTCACATTAAAAAATAACATGTGCAGTGAGTTTGGAACAACATGAAGGCAAGTAAAAAATTGACCAATTTTTCATTTATGGACTATTTAACCCCAACAGATCTTGCTGATAGCAACATACGTTACATACTATATAAACAATTTGGACGTTATAGAATGGGCTAATCAAAAACTGCGGGGCACGTAAAGGCCGTACAAAACCCAGAGACACGCGGCGGGTTTGAACACGGCGTCAAACGAGGGACCAATATTTTCAAATCCTTCCAAAACGACTGGACCCACAAACATGCTCAGTGGAGTGTTAAATCCATCTTGATTAAAGCGGAAAAAAGCCTTGAACACAAACCCTGTCGGCCTGTAATGAAGGGAACCAGTGAGTTCTGCTCCGAGCAGCGGAGAGCTTGGCAAACAGGGGAATTGCCGGTCCCTGATCTCAAACATGTAACCGCAGAACCGCTCTCTGGCAGTGTGGACCCAGGGCGCCGTGATGTACATGACTGAGCAAGACAATTTAACTGTACCAGGTGCTTTTAAAAATCACCATTGACCTATTAAACACATTAAGATATATATACACACACACATACACAGATACACATAAAAAACTAATTGATTGATTTATTTAAACTGTATAACATTCCAGGCCTGTTATATGAAATATCAGCACAACTAATGCACCAGAATTACTGTATATATTGCAAAAGTAATGTAAACAAACTCTTACAACTGTAAAACCTATTTCTCTCTCGTTTGGCATCTGCTATTGGTTATTTTAAAAAGTGGCAAGTAAAAATAACCGACATGCTCACGTTCAGCTTTCTGTACATTTTTCTGACCCGTGTTGAAGGTCCCAAAATATTTTTCGACTGCGTTTGTGTTTTTAATTACACTGACGCAGAAAAAAGCGGACGCAGCTGGCTGAAAGCAAAGCCATTAGAAACGCACAGACGATTTCGACTCGTTCAGCGTGTGGTTGGACCAGAGAATCCGTCTATGCTGTGAATTTCCATAAACCAAAACATTTATCACCGCCCGTGTTCTGCCATTTATCAACTCATCAAACTCAGTCATGAGAACCAGAAGCGCATAAGAAGCCACATTCTAGAACGTTCACACGGTTCCTCAAAAACCACAGGCCACAGAAACGAAGCCAAGAACCCTGAAACAAAACCAGGAGTGGACCATGGAACCCAGAACAAAAGTGGGTGTGTTCTCCTACCTTTGAAGGACAGGAAGACCCGGGGGGCATTCTGAGAGTCACTGTTCGAACCCAAAGTCAGGAACAAGAGGACCAGAAGAACCTGGATGGTCCAAAGACTGTCCAGCAACATGGTGCATCCGTTCACACAGGTCACTGGAAAAAAAAACACACAAGATTTTGAATTTCATGAGGTCCACAGACCCACAGAAGGTAATGATTTCTCAGTGCATGATATCAAAGCACAAAAATTTGCATATTTTCATTTAACAACCCACAACTCAGTTTTTAAACCCCAGACACACATTAGACTGCTACTGCACTATTTAAATAAAGCCATTATCATCTTTTGGCGCAAACACACCTCAGTTTATGTAAATTAGCTTTATTATAGCACCTTATTCTCAAAACATAGCGCTCTTCACCGGGTGCAATTACCGCCAAGCTATTTCTGCCACGGAAAGCAGATGAGAAACACAACTTTAACTTTTAAACACAATGTTAAAACGACGGAAAATGACACCATAATGTGGCCAACAATTTAAACGTTATAACATATTTTTGAAATTAGCATAAACATCATACATGCACAAAGACCCTTGACGCTTTTACATATTCCAGAGACTTTTAAATTCCATGTGCGATTCGTTTTCTTTCAGACAATATAAGAGGCCCTGCAGAGTCAAGATTTCACCGAAAAGGGTTTTGTTACATGCTTAAAACCTTCAGTAAGTGATTCCCCAAGGGAGGACACTGACAAAACTCACTGCCGTCACATACTTCATCTCCCTCACTGGGGGACAAACAGGGCTACCACCCATTGAGGAAAAGCATTTGTGTTGCCTAAGGGTGACGTGACACTAACTCTAAAACCTTAAATCTGCGCAGGGGTACCTGAGTCAACACCACCAGCCCCTCAGCGTTCATATTCATCACTGCTGTAAATGTAACGCTTCTTAAACGCACAGCCAGATTCTCCGAAACTCAGAAACTAGTGCTGGAGGAAGACGAGTCGTCCAAAAAAACGCCACCAAGCACTTATGATTGGAAGCAGCTGTTTAAACCTCAGCTATTTGAAGGCAATTTGTTAACTGTCCCGCTGTTTAT
>JBAJNP010000839.1:0-58984 GCA_036877545.1 Yasuhikotakia modesta | reverse complement strand
CACACACACACACACACACACACACACACACACACACACCACTTTTGTCTACAACAATGCACTTACCCTAAACTCCTCAAATACTGCCTTACATTAAATCACAATTAAATCTGATTTCTGTTTGTGGGAAAACAAGTTAAAGTTACATGCAAAAAAGTCAACTTTACACCAAATTTATGGAACTGATTGTTTCTGCAAATATGAACTTAATATCAGTTCTTTTAATACAGACATTACGTTTACATTTTTGCAAAAGTGCTTAACTCAAATTTAAAAGGCCCTCAATGCAAAAATAACTTCACCAAGCGCTCCACAAGCTCCATGGAATCATCATAATATCTTAATATAATAATATAATTCTGTGTTTTTAACATTCACAATGTTTAATGCTAAGCAACAGGTTGACTTTTTCATTGTAAATTGTTTTTATTGTTAATGCATTTAAGAAATTCTATGTGCCCCGATTTCTGAAGACTGTATTTAGAAATAAACTACATGGACTTAGTGGCTATTGCACAGTATGCAAGGACTCTTAAATGTGTTATTAAAGTGTACGGTTAGTGTTACAATAACAGGGTGAAAACAGCATTAAAAAAAGACATGCAAAGCAATGCAATTTTGCCCTGGAAGTTACAATAGTACAAGCGCACCGGATGAAGGTTATATGCAGTAGTTATTAATGCACGCATGCAACTACAGAGCGCGTGCATCTTACAAACATGTTCACTTGGCAGTGATAGCAAACAAACTCAATATTTTTATATTTTATGACATGCATGTTTTATTTAACAAAAAAATAAATATACAAAGCTGTACGGAGGAAACTAAACATTGGCAGCGATTTTGCCATATTTGGTCAATGGAAACTTCATTGTGGCAAAATAAGCAGAGCGTCTAAATTCACTTTAAACCCAAAGGAGTCCAACAGGACGAGCATAGAAACAAACACTGTATAAAAGAACTATTCAGTATGTTTAATGTGCATAAAAAGTGCAAAATAATGCGCACACTTTTATCACCAGCTGTAACTGCTGAAAATACACAAGCAGCGTTTACCTGATTTCTTCAAACTGCCCCAAAGAAACTTGGAACAGAGATCCAATGAATTGTCTGCGAGTTACTTTGTATTCGTCCCGGGTATGTAGTCCTTATCTCTGGGAACACCTGAGCGCGGTGTGGTTCCTGTCTGTTGTGGTTTTCATCTGGGATAAGTGTTATAAAATCCCTTTCGATCTTGATCTGAGGCGCGTTGGGGACGCGTAAAGGCCACCTGACAGCTCCGCGTACAGCTTCAGCAGTGGTCGCTGTCTAAATAGCTCCAGAGAGAAGCGCACCACGGCTTTCCCTCGTTGCCTCGCAGTCACTGCTGCTAAAACAGCTTGGCAGGTGGATGCAATGGCCATTATTTGCATATGGCACGCCCACTGGGCGGAGATTTACCTTGGAGCGCCGCCCCCTCGCACACCAACTGCAGTCAAAAGTCCAGCTGGGATCATATTGAATTGTATTAGATTTATTTTCACGTAAGGTTGAGAAAACTCAGCAATCCCTCACAATAACTTACATATAATGAAGAACAATGAATTAAAAATGAATAAATATATATATATAGGTTAGGGAAATATATCACTATATATTAGGTTGTATGAGGATTTTAAGCTTTATATTGGAGCGCAGTGGAAATTTCCCATGAGCAAAAATGTATTTGTTTACATATTAAAGGTTAAAGGTCAGAACATGAGGATGTTGTGCAAAATACGTGAGGCTTTTAAACTCCAGAAAGTTCCCCAGAGAGGCTGCAGCAGTGATTTCCAGCCCTGTTCTGACTGGAACCTTTTCAGCTTTAAAATCAACATTGTATAGAAAAGTTATTTACTGAGGCTGTGCTTGCTTTGGGGAAACATTTGTCAGCGATATATGGTTTAAAAAACCCACACATAAATGCACACATACACACACACACATGCACACAAACACACACACACGTTTAATCTATTTGGATCAGGCTCTAAGCAGAAACGCATTATTTTTTGGAAGTAAATGCGTTTACATGTAAATACATCACAGGGGGTGGTGATAAATCACATGTCCTTGCTTAAAGGTTAAACAACTACCTGCATGAGATTTACAAAGAATTACATTGTGCATTCGTCTTCATCCTAGAAGAAAGAAAGAACAAAAAGAGATCAGATGTTTCACATTTAGAGATTTCAACACAAATGAAACATTTCTCAACAAATTCTTCCAAAACAAAATGATCTAAGCTCTACTAACCACATTAATGTCATTTCTGTCTCTTTTTATTTCAAAAAATGTCAGATTGAGTCTTTCACTGCTCTGAGAAATGAACTCATTTTTTGGGAGATTAAAGAGCGACAGGAATGGTGTTTTGATTGTGTTCGTGAGACATGCAGTGATGTAACGTGTCTGTTCGGTGACAAGACAATCTCTACCTTTGGGAATTGTCTTTTTGTGTGCGTCTTTTCTGCAACATAATAAAGGACAACTCATTTTTGTTATAATGCAGTTTATTTACTTCCATACGTTTATATCCGTCGTGTCTGTGTTGTATTTCAGTTGCAGTTTTTTTTACATAAAAACACAGAATCTGTAATTGTGTTTGTTATTGATGTTTACATGCAATATATGCAAATTAACTTCTTTTTAAAAATCTAGTTCGCAATTATTAAGAATCTACAAAGGTTGTCGACTCAATCTTCTTTTAGGAACTTTGAATAATCGCATTCAAACCCACCCAACATGTTCATAAAGCAATTTTCCCATAATTCTTTATATTTGAAGTTTACCAGTGAAGTTTACGTCTTAGTCAGCACTTCTATACGACGGAGACTCTACATCTTTGTCCCCCACGTCATGAAGTTATTTGAAAACTTGTTATAGTTAAAACTTGCTATTGTCAAATAAGATTAAAAAAGCTAATTTCAAGCTTTGCGTTTCTGAACGTCCGTCGCCGCTTTTCCGTGGACCACATTTTTGATTACCCTCCTATTTAATCTACATTCCCTGCAAAATTGACATTATAGTCACAATGCAGCCTGCAGGAGAGATGGGCTGAGGCGGTTGAATGGACAGAACAGGAGAATGAAGGAAATTCTGTCCTTTTCAGTACCGCCAGTCCATTCACCATCCTCTCTCTCTCTCGCTCTCTCTCTCCGACCTGCAATAAAACCGTTTTGAAAGACGACTTGGCAGAGGTCAAATGGAAGAAACTCTTTGAATGAAAGCAGACTGACTCCGTCTCTCTCTAGGCGAACTTTGACAACTTCAACAAGTTATCTTTTCAGCGTGGGGGCAGCGAGGGGCTTCTGGAAGACAGGCTGATCTGTACGACTGTCTCGTTCCCCTCACCTCGTCCTTTATGTGGAAATAAAAGGCATTTCAGATGTCAGGACGGGATGTGGAGTCCGAGTGAGTCTGTGAACCTGTTTCTCTCAGGCTGTTGTCTTTGATCTGCTCCTGTCCTGTTGGCATTGATTCTCTCCTCATGGGCTCGACCTGTGATATGAAATGTGATATCACAACAATAACATGTGCAGCAGAGATAACAGGCCTGCGGTTCTAAACCTCCAAGGCCTCAGGTGTTATTGTACCTTCATGTACCTGTGAACTGTGGGTGATAATGAAGGGTGCAGATGATTTAAACACTGTGATTACCTCACGGGTCACTAACCCAACACAGCAGAAGTGTGTGTGGAAATTTGAAGGACTCTTAGGTGTGTGTTTGTGTGTCAGTTCTGTGAGTTTGTGAGACAAGTGCTTTATACTTTAAATAATGTAAATACTGTTTGTTTGTTTGCTTTTATCATTAAAATTCTTGTCTTTGTTGTTGTTTCAGAAACAAAATAAATAAACAAATATCCATTCAGTTTCACCTGTGAAACACAAATAGAGATAAAACGTCAAAAAGCCACATAAAACAGTCCACATTAAATCCCCTAAACATACATGATAATTTCTGTGAAAAAAACAGCTAACATGTTAAAACATCACATACATATAAGAATATAGCAAATGAGTAATATGGACCAATAGTGATGTTATGGGCTGTTTACTGCTTCTTGAAACATCAGCCCAGACACATTTTCTCTTCTCTCTCTGTCCTTTAGCGCTCAAGGGTCAAACAGACAAAAGATGGTTATTCCTGGACAGTCTAATGCAACCCCATGCCCCCTTACAACAGTACTGTAAAAAGCACTGACTGTTCCCTGCACCACTGGGCTGGGCCGGTTTCACCACTAATGGTTCTGCGCTGGTTTCCCTCAGGTGCTGAGAGATTTGGAACCATTCCTGTGGTGCAGAGAGTCGCTCTCGTCTCGGTGCTTAAGAGGTTCTGGTGAATGAGACTCTATTGGTTCCCGATCAAAGACGATGCGTCACATCAGCCGTTTGAGTCACTGAGGAGACATTAGCATTATTAGTGCTTGTAAATAAACACCAGACTCGAGGCTTTTCTGTGGGGAATACCTGTTTTCTGTAGCCTGTGGAATGAACTCCGTTCCTTCACTTTTGTGAGGAGAGAACGTGTTCCAGACTCATGAAAGCTCTCTTGGCTTCTTAGCGCAAATCCTTTGGGTCAATGCTAATGT
This sequence comes from Yasuhikotakia modesta, assembly GCA_036877545.1. Classification (NCBI taxonomy): domain Eukaryota; kingdom Metazoa; phylum Chordata; class Actinopteri; order Cypriniformes; family Botiidae; genus Yasuhikotakia; species Yasuhikotakia modesta. The sequence continues at coordinate 54,377 of JBAJNP010000839.1, read as the reverse complement.
GCTATCATCAAAACAATGGATTTAGCTGAAACAGAACAACCTTTGTTTCTAAAGCTTAGCAGCGCTGGTGAGAAACCAACTATAAAGCTATGTATTATCTGTGAGATTAAATAACATACTGCTGGGGAACAACGTTGCCTCAACGTTACATCCCAACTAACTTAGCTAACATTGTCTGAAAGTTCTCTCAAATGATCAAAAACATTCTTGCAATAATGTTTACTGTAACTTTATGTATATTATATTATAGTATATCTAAAACTGTGTTCTTAAGTTAAAAAAGGTTTTTAAAAAGTTTAAATAATGTTCTTATAACCAAGCAAAAGTGCTAAAATTGTCTAAAAACTGGACGCTTTGAACATATATGCTTATGAGACGTACAGACAACTTATTTTTTCCATTTGGACTTTTTGCATTTTTGAAACATGGCGGTACAGTCTGGTCTCGTTTCCTTTTGTTGTGTGGATAACAAGCAGCCTGGAGATTGTGCAAAACATTTCCTATTTTCACCCAGAAGAAAATGAGTCATATAAGTTTGGAACATTATGAAGTAAATGATGATGGAATTTTCATTTTTGGTGAACTATTCTTTCAACGTGACTCAAAGCTCTTTATATCCTGTGTTGTATAGACTCTGTATGGCCCAGAACCAATAGAAATTATAGCCAAATTTTCTCCAGCGATGGACGCAAGTACCTGCAGCGCACATACACAACACAGCCTCAACGGAGCGACAGATTAAATTGTTCAATTAATGAGCGAGCGTGTAGTAATCTCACAGCCTCAATACAAACCTCATGCTTTGACAAGATATGACATACAAAGTCTCTCACAAACCGGCAGTAGAGCTGATGTCCCCTCTCTCTCTCTCTCTCTCTCTCTCATTAGCATATATATGAGAAAAGTTCACTCTTTTTTCCTCTCACCTTGAGCATTCACAGGTCTTCATCTCTGCTCAAACTCTCTGCTCCAAATAACTCAAAGCACAGTTTATATATCGCTCACGAAGTTCAGAATTTTGCCTCATTTTCTTCCTTCCAAATAAAGTTTATAAAGGGACGTTCTGATTGGACAGAACGAATGTTATGAGTCACTATCACCAATGTCCCGCATCCAGGACAGGAACATAACATCTGTTGGACCTTCACTAGTTTCTTCAGAAGAAACTACACCAATTAGGTTTCATCTGCCTTGCTGAGGCGTACAGTATTTAGAAGTGGAAAATTCGTTGCCTTCCATTCCAATTAAGTCTGAGGTCATTGGATTCGACCGAACAACAGTTTCATTGGTTCATTTTTGGCACTCTGCTCCACACCGAGCAAGTCTTGCGTTCACATCACTGCAAAAGGTCAGCGACTGAGACTAACATACTGTACAACAACACGTACGTTTATAACAGAGCACAAGCTCACTGTTTACTGTAAACTTCACATAAACTAGGACTCGCATACAAAAATAGCACATTATGCAACAATAATAACATTTTGTTTTGAAAATGAAAGCAAAGCGCATTGCATTCTGGGATATTAATATCCAGTGCACAGATTTTTCAGGTTATATACTATGCATTTTGCCATTCTAGTAGGTCAGTATTTTCTATTGCATCCTACATTTTTCTAATTATATATATTCTCAGTATATATATATATATAAGTGGAGCAGCTTGTACAGTCAGAGACACACTCATTTTCTCACAGGTGTAAATCTGAGCTGGATTATGTTATGATTCATTTTTGTGTCAGGACTTGAGTTCAGTCCAGCAGAGGTAAAGTTTTGTTACTAATCACATGCTTCACCTACTGACCTGAAGATATAACTCACCACAAAGCACAGAAATGACTATTTAAGGCATATCTTATCATTTTTTTAACTTAAAAAAGGTACCTGTAAAATGGTATTAGATAAGAATTAGCCACACGGACAGTGCACACAGACACGTCTGTGACCAGTGCATTTAAAAATAATTGTGTTATGAAATAATTTTTTGATGTACTGATATGAATGCATCCACATGACTTCATTGAATCTACATCACATGCAGAACAACCCGATGTGTCAAAATAAAAGTTGCAGACTTCAAGATAAACAGTCTGAATACAACAGACTTCATTTCCCATAATGCTAAACTTTTGACTAACATGCTTTGCTAGGGCAGCGGTACGCCACACTGAGGTCAAGCTGGAGATGGAGGAAGGTTATAAGAACTCATGCAAGATGTGGGGATGCATTTAATCCATTTGTCGCATTAAATGCATCCATAACATTAAATCCACCTTTAACACGTTCCTCCCAATCCGCCATTAGCAACTGCAGACCGAACCATCTTTTATCTCAGTTGTGATGATGTCATGAGATCTTAGAGGCTGAGGAACATCGATCACGAGGCGACGTGTGTGCAACAATGTTTATGGCATCTTGTGCTTTTGTGTCATCAGGAAAATCTTGCGCATGTAAAGAATAAACAAACAAAGATTTACTGCTATAGAAATGTGGCTCTAATCAAATCACACTTGATCCCCGAAAGCCTCATAATTATACCGATTCACAATTAATGTAAGACTTGGGGAAAAAATGGAAATACGCTGCAGAAATTCAAGTAAAGACTTGGACACACTCACAGGATTAAGAGATGCGATGAAACAAATGCGTGTGAGGTCTCATCTAATCTGAAGCTCCTGTTGAAACAAGCAACATGCAGAGTTTACAGTAATGTTTAGACAGACAGATCCCAGCTAACAAATGAGAGTGAGAATGTTACTCTAACGTTTCCATTAAGTAACAAAAACATTAAGAATGTTATTTTGAATGTTCTGGAAAAGTTTTCTCCTCCAAACTCCAACATAAAAAAATACATCTGCTTTCTGCTTACATCAAATCAAACAGGAAGTGTAATTTTGCCCTTTCGTACCTGCTGCGGTCGTGTCACATTAAGTGTGAATTCACTTCCTAGGGATGCAGTGTGACCCGGTAGAAGCAAGACTCATTCTGTTAGTGGTTGTGCATTTAGGGTTCAGCTAGTGGACTTCCTCTCTTCCTGTCTGTGGACACGTGGGTGACAAGAACTCCAACATCAGAGGCTTTGGCCTAATTCTGTGTCCACAAACCCTAATGCGAGCGATAGCGCCATGCCAGTCTTAATTAAACAAAATGCCAAGCAGTTCTTCCATGTGCGAGACCTCCCATCCTGTGAAAACATCATGTACAGACACAAGCCTTTGTAAGGGGCCGCTGACAATATTTCATGTGTTTACAGAACAAAAAATCCATATCTGACAGGCAGCAAAACTGCTTGTTAAATTGCATAATTAAGCAGGACAATTAGAAGCGTCTGAACGAGAAAATAAAACAAAGACCGCAGTGTTTTAAACTGGCGTTAGCTACGCCAGACAGACAACTCACAGGACTCGTTTGAGAACTGAAGGTCATTTCAGTAATATGACATCATGTTTGTATCAACACAAAATGTAGTTTATGACAAAACATGGATGAATCGGAAACTAAACAAGCGAGGATTGCTGTTGTAAACCTGTATGTTACGCCGTTGTGAGAGAGACAGCGGGACCAGCCCTGTATGAATGCGTCTCTCTCTTTTTGTGGTTTTATTTTCCGTTTTTTATTTTCTCTGAGGACACCACCTACCACACCCAGAACTATAGCGGAAAACTCCACACAATACAATGACTTGGATTAAATTGGGGAGAAAATCCAAACTGATGCAATAGAACAGAAACGTTTCGTATGAAACGTGACTAAAGTCTTCAGGAAGGAAACCACACACAGAGCCGCACAACGTTCTGTGTGGTACATCATTACAGTCCTGGCTTGTGGCCCTTGTTGTCATCCTTACAATAGCTTTAAAATTTTACCATTCACTATATATTTGATAAAAGATGCTTTTTATCCTAGTGTGACTCAAAACCGTATAAGCTACACATTTAATCAGTATCAGTTTTTCTTGGGAATAAAACCACTGACCTTTGAACTCTCACATCAAAATCCTGCTGTACCTGTTGAGCTACAAGAACATACTGTATGTTCATATATGTCTGTAATATTATATCATTTGACACAGAACATTGTGAAACCAGATACATTTCAGCACATGATATTATTATATTTGGCACTAAAATTGTCCTGCTCAAGAATAAATGGTTATCAAATAACATTATTTTAGGCCCTGTGGGATCAACAATGTGACAGTTTTCCTCACGAAACGTAGTGATGTTAACAGCCAGTTATTTAAAGGATGAATTAATATAGATGAATTTTAACAGCTTAACAGTTATACGTATGCATACATTAGTTTTTTTGTTCTTTAAAAATGCAAGTCAAAACATATGGTAGCTTCATAATGAAAATGAATAAACTATAACAAAGAGCTAAGCAACGCAATACACACCCTCAGTGATGCTAGTCTGCCCTCCACACATTGTGATGCCTGGACTTCACTGTTGTGATTCTGAAACAAAGCAGAAATACAGACTGGCTCTTTGGTCTGGTGTGAATGGAAACCTCAGGGCTCTGGTTGGCAGGAGCCAGAGGGATTAAGGGTGTTGGAAATGCTTTTGTTACCAGGTCAGTGCGGCTGTTGATTTACTTCTGCCTGGGCTGCATCACATCAGTTAAACGATGAAAGCGTTTCGGCTCCTGTGGGTGATAATATTGATATTATGATATTATTGATAAGGCATGTCAGTGAATACACACAGAACTCCTCTGTACTTCTACACACACACAGAATGACAACAAATGTCCCGCTGTTACCGGGAGTGACCTTATGATGTCACAATGAGCGTTCACCCTTACAGCGTTTATTGCACATCGCTTCCTGGAAACGCGCATGCCAGCGACGCAGGAAGTTTCCTGAAACCACCCACTTCCTCTTAAATTGCTTTGCTCAGGTACATTTCAACTTCCCCACTTAGTCACTTCCTGTGATGTGGGCATACATCATGTTTTCCTACGGTGACCACCCAGTTTTAACTCATAATGAACCTGGGACCTCCTTTTATAAAATGCAATTGTCAGGTTTAATCTTATGTTAAAATACAACAAAATGAGGATTCACAGAGGATTTAGGAATGGGTGTAAGGAAGATTAGATTTTTAGAGAAGATTAGAGACATTTTATATATTTAAATTTCATATATGTCTTATTAGACACTCTAAAATTGTTTTTCTTAGTTTCCAGTCAGGGACTCTTGGTTTGTTTTAAATCAAGACATATCAAATTGGTAATAATTTATGTTTATTTTAAACAATTTATTATTTCTGTATTTTGGTTGAAACCTTTCTTGTAGCTACTGTACACGTCAACTCAACTGCTGACAGCTCAGTTGTCTGTATAACGCTTCTCTAAAAAATAAACCAGAATAAACATCAGCAAATAAATCATCATATACGTCTAACACATACAAAAACACGAGTTTAGTCCATCCGCCATTCAATACCACTCTTAGCGCTGGTCAAAGGCTTATGTAAATATTTAGTTTATATGTGGAGTTTCTTATTCAACTAAGTTAAATGGTGCAAGACTTAAATATTTAGTTGTGTGCAAGGTGTGACTAAGTGCCCATTTACACCACAAAATGGTCCTACAAGCTGCTGGTGAACTTTGAGTCTTACATATGTGCCTCAGAAAGCCTTCAAAAGTCTCTCAAAAGCTTGTTTTTCTTTCAAAAGCAGCGGCGTTCTGACATCAAGGTGAATGTTGCCGAAATGCTCACCTCAAAACCAGCCCGGGGCGGAAGGGATATCTGAGGAGCAGCAAAGTTGTCAAGTAGAAAAATAAGTCAGAATACGTTTAAGGAACGAATGCAAGGTCTCGTCCCGCCTGTCATAACATCGCAGAGGGGGGGAAACGCACGCGTCTGAGAACTTCTGAGTTTAAGGCTGTAGAAATCTGTTAAAGATGTGAGACATGAAAAAGCGTCCCAAATGTGGCATTGATGATGTCATGGGAGTGGCGTTTTGCTAACAGAGCACATGTGTGTGGAAAGAAGGAAGAAGAAACAAAGAAAGAAAGAATTAGAAAATGCTGTGGATGTTTTCAATATTCACTTTTCCATACAGACACACTACACATTACTGACCGTACCAGAAAATTAGCTAGCATTATATCCCTCAAACCCCAAGTGCACTAAACTCAGGATGTTAACAACCAGGTCAAGACTTGCTTAACGAATCAGACATCACTCTTCTTGGGTGAAATTCAGCTGTTAGCTCACGGCACTGGCAAGCAGTCCGCCTGTCAAAGCTAGTGAGAGGAAAGTTTGAAGCCACTTAAAACAAAAAACAGGGTGTGTTGCCTCCGCTGAGTTTCTGTGCCCGGCGATTCTTTAAAGGGGTGTTTTCACACCAGGGCCCCGAGTCTGTTTGTCATCCGTTCATGAGAACTTTTAGCCATACATGTACACACACACACACACACGTATATAATGTTTTGTCTTAATTGTTGCTCTATAATTTTACTAAAGTCATACACAAGCCCTACAGCTTATAAATGACTTGTCAAGCCTTCAAGTAAATTAAAATGTAATACTCCCCACTTACAATGAACGCTTCCAACATCACAATTATGAGATAATTTTCTTGCAACATGAAAGCTTGTGTTAGGAACACACCGTCTTAACTTCAAGGTAAAACAAGGTGTAATTGCAGCATTTAACAGGAAAAACATATTTTGTTACAGTTGTAATATAAATGGCAGGGCTAGGCTCACATGGAACAGCAGGAATGAATGAGCTTTTTAGTCACAGTTAATCTAAAAAGAACTTAAAACGTACCTTAGTTATACTGTTTACACTTGTGCTGTTTAAAACCCATGTGATTATCTTCTTTCCACAGAAAACAAAAAACAACTAGCAGAACATAAACTATTACAACTAGCTAACAATTTTAAGCTGTAAAAACGTTACACAAATCACAATACAAAACTGTTATTCAATTTGCAACGTTATAAACACGTTCCACTAATAACTTAAGAACAACATTATGCTATATATCTTTAGATAGCATTCTACTAACGTTACTGTAAGAACATTTTTGATAACTTTGAGGGAACATTTAGAGCACATCAGCTAATGTTCTGAGAACGTTCCCTGTTAGCTGGGAGTTAACCGGGGATACGGTCACCATTTACTTTCATTGTAAACAAAGGCAGCTTTATCCGCCTGAGGCTGAGCAAATGATTGACAGAGTTTTTAATGTGAACTATATGTTTGATTGTGTCCTGTTGCATTCTGGGAAAAAAACGACAGTTATTATTATAGAGTGTCAGCAGGCTAGTATAATATAACCTGCAGCTGAACTCATACAAACATGAATGCAACAGCGTTGTCAAGCAAGCTTCAGGGCATCGTGCCATCAGCCAATGGCAGCTTGGCACGGTTGCTAAGTGCCACATGGGTTGATCAGACAACCTGCCATGACCTTGACATGGGCACTTCTATGCGTTACACAAACATGAGAGTAACGATTTTGGCAGGATTTTGCCACAGGCATAAACAAGTTTGTCAGAGAGTTCACATGCAGTTTGCTCTTGTTTTTCTGCATTAATAATAATGTTATTTGCGTGGTTTACAGCCGTGTAACATCACAACAGCACATTGGTGGAATGTTTGATGGAATAATTATGTTTTTAACATGTGGCACCAATAGCAACATTCAGACAAATGTGTATTAATACGCCAAGCAGAAATATAAAACCTTATATTATATTAGCATTGGGCAAATTCTCTAAAGAGAGTTTAACAAAACCAAAGGAGTCGAGATCCAATCCTGCTTTCAGATTCAAAACCAGCAATGATGTTTTTTATACACACATGCTTTTACTCTTCAGATAAAATGTCAACCGATGTTAAATGCGTCTCACTGTAGCAGCCCCACAGTTACAAATGTCACCTTACTGTTTCTGACTATGTTCAAAACCAAAGTGTTTATTGGGGCATTAGTGAAGCAACTGATACAGGAAACCACTTTCCACATGTATGTGTCAGTAAACAACCAGTGAAGATAAAAGCTGCTCTCTGTTGTTCCCCTTCAGGGCAAAGCAAACACTGAAAACTTCAACACAAATCCTCTCCTCTGTACTGCCGCCCTGGGTCGTTCTGTCCATCCCAACACAAGCCTATAATGACATTCACTGACAATGGGGCTAAAATCTGTGTTCCTGAGAGCAACAGATAACAACAAATAAGAAGGAAATTGCCCATCCCAGTTAACAGGAAATGTTGTCAGAACATTGGATAACATTCTCCAAATGTTATCTCAAAGTCATGGAAAATGGTCTTGCAGTAACTGTAGTAGATGTTAAAAAAACGTTACGTGGCAAACGTTATATAAAGTTATGTACTGTATATGTCAACTGATGTTTTTAAATGTTTGAGGAACTTTCTTATAAACTAACACTAATGAATAAAATTAAAACTAAAATTAAACGTTAGAGAAATGTCGCTACAACATAAAATTGTAATTGTTACGGGTGCACATAATAAAAAACAAGAAAGAGAGATAGAGAGAGTGAGATTAGAAGATGATTAAAAGAAAGGGTGGAGACCAGGTGAACCGCATTTCCCAAAATCTCCCTGCTGTCAAATTGTGGATCTGATAAGGTGCCGGGCCTTTGTAGACACCCATATGGCTCCGAGCGTTTGTGAGGTATTAGCGTGAGACGATCGAGCTTGTGGTTATGGGACAAAACATGTTAAGAAGAGATAATTTGTATAGAGACGATACCAGGAGACACTGATGGCCACACAAAGGGTTCGTGGGATAAGTTGCTTCTTGGCATGCGAATTATGTCATGTTCTTAAAGGGGGTGAGGTATGCATGACGTGTGTGTTAGTGTCTGAAAAGACCCTCAGCGCGCACACACACACACACACACACACACACACACACACACACACACACACACACACACACACACACACACACACACACACACACACACACACACAAATACCACCCAGCCACGACAAGGAATCGCCCGTATGTGTGTCATCTCGTCTGGGGAGATAGCTAGTGGCTCTTTGTTTAAGAGAGAAAAACAAGTGTGTTTGTCTTCAGTCGTGTTTAAGAAGTGCCACTTACCCCTGCAGCACATGAGGGACAAACACTTTGATGTCACATCAGGACATTTGAACCATAATGCGGTTGTGATTAAAGCTGCTTTAAATGTCCTGTTGACAGAAGCACAACAACTCAAACATGTGATTCCTAAGCAGTGACTACAACTTACTACTAGACTAACTTACTGGTAGACAACTTACTACTAGACTAACTTACAGTTAACAATTTTAGGTTGTAAGAACGTTCCCTAATGTTACCATCAAATTACAAAAACTTACATTTTAGGAATGTTTAAAACGTTGCACTAACATTATTGCTTGTTTAAACAACCCACAGACAATGTAAGAATAACATGTTTTATATAACCAATGAAAAATGTTCTATCAATGTTGTAGCAAGCTTTTAATAACTTTGAGAGAACTGTTACAGAACCTTATAGCCAATATTTTAAGAACGTTCCCTGGTGTTTGTGACAATTTAACAAAACGGACCCCTTTTTATACACACACTTCAGATAAGTGTAAAGGCATGTGTGTGTGTGTGTGTGTGTGTGTGTGTATTCCCTGCTGCTACATGCTGTTGTTATTTACATAAGAAATATCCACAGGAGCCAGAGGCATTCACACACAATCACTGCAGTCTGATGTCCTGCGGTCAGTCCTTGTTAATCAAAGCCTTTAATTGGCGTTTGTCCCACACACTTGAAAACCTGTTAATGTTTCTCACCCTGTGACTTGCTGTTCTGAAGCTTTGACGCTTTGAATGTATAATCTGTGTCGCCTGAGGCATGCAGACCACAGCCAACCTTTGACCCGATGACACAGCGGGTTACAATAATCACTTCTCATTTTCTCTCTGTCTTTATGTCCAATTAGATGCATTTCTGTCACTACAGGTAAAAACTGATACAGGAAAACATGCTGGAATTTCATCTTTTAATCTAGCTGTACTGTATTAAAATACAGGCTGCGTATTGTGATCCCACCCATGTTTTAATTTGACTTTTACTCATTCAGTTCTTGTTGTTAAAATGTTTCCTAAAACAGTTTGGCATCCGTCGAATATCGGAAAGATTAATTCTGGAAAAAACTGAGGTTGGATTTTGATCCAGGTCTGTGTGGAGAGGAAAAACATACACGCATACAATGAAAAAAGACGGATCTTTCTTTCAGTCTCCTAGTTTCTCTGTGCCTCGTGTTTTTCCCTAGAGAAACCCGGCAAAAGGAATATTTGATAAAACAGAAAAAGTGTGGAAAGACGAGTGAGTGGTGAATTAGTAATGGAGAGCTTTGTTGTTTTGGTTTCACGTGACTGTTTGTGGATGCAGGTATGTGTCTGTCTCTGTTCTGCCTCTCCACTGCAGTCAAATTTATTATAAAATGTTGTCAAATATTTCCTAGTACAGTTAGCAATATTATATCCCCCAGAGGGCAGAATAACGTGAATGAATTGAATGGAACAATAGTCCAGACACAGCGGCTCATAACTCATTCAGACACAATGGCTGCCTGTGTATGTGGACTCCATTTTCCATTTGCATTTCCCAGGAAACATTCTCTGAACATTGGCTAACGTTCTCCAAAATGTTTTTTCAGTTAAGGTTATTCACCAAAAATATTACTAGGAGTTTGTTAGTTGAACGTTTTGAAAAGCATTACAGAATTACAACACAGAATTACAATGTTGACAACCGAACAAAATCTTAATACTACAAATAGAATTTTTGAATGTTCCTTTTTTTTACTTAAACGTTAGAGAAACGTTCCTACAACCTACAATTGCTGTGCTGTCTCCCTGCAGAGTTGTATTTGTGGCCCGATAGTGTTTCAAGCACAAGTATTTACACCCCAAGCACTGTGTGACCTACACGCCTGTTTGTAGCGGCCGCTTACACAGACAGCTGTACACAACACTCACCCGCCACGAACATCACCACAGCTCACAGAGATGTGCTGACAGACTCTATTATCAGTGCCAGAGAGTTACAGAACTAAAGGCTACAGTCATGCTTAAACAGTTCTTCAGAACCAGAACAATGGACCAGGCCACTAGAACCCACCATGCGTTCACTTGGGGGAAACTGAGGATTAAAACAGTCAAATTAAAAGTCAATAACTAACTATATGTGTCCATAAACTTCCTGTTTTCATTTATATGGCTATTGTAGTAAAATATCTTCTAAAACTTTATAAAGATATCAGTCATTACTTACATAACAAACACATAATTGGATTGTAACTGTAGCCCATTCTGTCAAATGCATCAAATGTCTGTATTAGACCTAATTCTGTATTCCTGCATAATTAGTTCCCATTATCTTTATAAAAGCTTCATAATATGAACCCAAATCCTTTGTTTTTGCATGTTGACAAAATGGCTGCAGTTGTACTTTAGCAAAAGGTTGTCAGGATATGTTTAAACAACATTAGATAAATATTCCCAACATTTTGGAATGAGGGACCGACTTCACATCTGAGAGGTTTAAACAGCAGCAGGTAGGAAAACACTCTGACGCCTCACTGCTGGGACTGAGGAGATGACTGTCCACACTTCAAAGCTCCTTAATGGCTCCTAATTTATGGCCTCTTCAGTTAAAGAGACTTGTGTTTTTCTGCTGTAAACCATCATTATTCACAACCTTGTCATCTCACACCCCAGACACTCCCCCACATCACACACACACACACACACACACACACCTCTCTCTCTCTCTCTCTCTCTCTCTCTCTCTCACACACACACACACACACACACACAACCAGGAGTCCGGTGTGTGTGTGTGTATGTGTGTGTATCAGTAATGTGCAATTCTAAAAGTGAAAACACACACTCACAACACACTGACATTTAAGATTTCTCCATGTTTTTTTTTAGAATAAATGGATTTATTTATGTGTAAATCTTAACATAGACCACCTGCCCGCCTTCACATGTTTTCACCTATTTTGTTGAACGTGCAACATTTTAATCACAGTCTAACTTCTAAACTATTCGCCTTTAACATTTCAGAAAATAGAGTTTGTAGGATTAATGTTGTTTAAGCCTCAACTCTACTCTCTCCTTAATCCAAATCCTTAAATCTGATTGGCTGATAGGACTATTGCTCCATGACCAACAAACACATGACCCACCAACATACAGTATCCTATGTCACCAACTCACATTATGGCCACACCGGTCATTATCTCAGCATCACTGATAGTGTCCTACATACTTGATCAGGTCTCTCACACTCAGAGTTCATTTAGCATTAAACGTGTGTTAACCTTCAGACTAGCTGCTAACAACGTGCTGCAGCACAGAGACTTTAGGACACACCCGGCATGCTTTCCCACGCCCGGGCCTCACACTAAGCATGACTGACACAAACCCATAAGAGATGCTTGTTTCACACTGAGGGCAGCTGTGGACAGCAGGCTGGTTCATCTGTGTTCGTCACACATGAAGTTACATTTAGCGTCAGTCCTACAGCTAACAACTGGAACCGCACCAGCAGGCCTGTGGAAACAGATTTACACTTTCACCTGTTTATCAGTTAGTTTCACCTGTTGAACGATTCTGTAAAGCAAAAGATAATTGTGTCATTGTGTCATTCCAAACCTGTGAAACGAAGATCCTTTGAGAGACACAAAGAGAGTTTTGTGCTTCATTCAATAGACTTTTTCAGCACAACAAAAGTTAAATAAATTTTGAATTCATTTTTGTCTTGTTCCTATAAGAAAATTTAGCATTGCTCCAACTTAAAACATTTATGCATGCAATTATTGTGTAACATCCTTATTTTCAAGTTACCAAGAGTTCAGAATGCGCTGCTTTATGTAAATAAATCCCGTCATTCACATAATCTTTCTAAACTACTTCAGTCTAAAGCACTCAGTCTACCCCTCCACATTGGGACTCGTTCGATTATTGAGGCTCAGCTTGATTCGATGAAAAGGGAACCCCTGGGATTGTTTATGTGTTTAGTCTTTCAAGTCTAAACTTCAGCCCAAGTCTCCTCTGTCAAACCCTGATCTTCAAACCCCCTCAGACCAAACAAGTCAAGCAGACCTTATTAGCCGAGCGTCAGGCTGGCTGTGGCCGTGGCGTCAAACCACCGGAGAGGATGTGACCTCTGAACTCGGCTTGTGCTTTTAATTAATGAATAGCACTTAGCATTGGCCTTGAGCTGTCTGCACACTCAGTGGCGGCTGTGCTTTACTCTTACAAGTCATATTAATCAGCCCCTACCCACCTGGCTGTAAAATATAAGAGCATATCCAATATATAGTGGCCGGTTTATAGCTAGTATAACATATATAGGTGCTATAGGTAGTCTACACATCACGCTTATGTCACAATATATTAACTGAAGTAATGTACAGGTGTACTGACAATACACAGTATATAAAGGTGTCAACAGCATGTGAATTATGACCATAGAAGGTCATGGGTGTAAAAACCATCATTTGGGTTTCGCCCCCCACAGGTCACCTTAAAACGAATTTATAATAGAAAGGGCAAATATTTTTGAGATGGTAACACACTCCCCTCTGGGCTCTTTCAGCCCAGTTCCCTGTAATTACACACAAGCTCTACAGACTGACAGTCCAACCCAGTTACACTTCAAAGTAACGCAGCCATCACACAAACACACAGCCTCAACTTTCTGATCAGTTATGCCCAAAATTCTGATGTTCACAATCATTTTTATTTTCTTTCTATGTCTGTTTAGCTCATAACACGATTTGAAAAGGGAAATTATTCGTCAACGTCACCGATGTGCCTGATTATAATTCTATTCAAATGATTCTTAAGAAGAAAACTGACCTAATATGACCCAGAAAAGCACCATTGTGTGACTTACACAAAAGCTAAATTCTGTCCTTAACTTACTATAATTACAAAGTTGAGGAATGAATGGAAAATCAAATTAGATTTAAATAAATGGATCGTGATTAAAAAGCTGCTGCTTTGGTGAACCAGTAATGAAGTCTGAGGAGAACAGAAATGTCACTGAGCAGTGAAGATGGGATGAATTGGGCTGTATGTGGTGCCGGTGGAGGAGTTTTAAGAGGGAACAGATGTGTTCTGATCTGGTTTCCTGCAGTACCGTGTTTATTTAACTGTGTGTGTTAGGAACCCATGGTCTCAAGAAACTCCCAGTTCTAAGTTCTCATAAATGTTCATTTATTAAAGTTACACTGACATATTCCAAACAGGTTTGTGCATCCTTTGCTATATTTGGAAATGTGTTGCTAAGGTGAGTGGTTGCTAAGGAATTTCTAGCATGTTGCTTCAAAAGTCAAAAGAGCCCATTACCCTTTTATTATTTGACCTCTAAATATGACTTGTTCCACCTTCAGCGTAAGTCTGTGGGATTTTTTTAATCACCTGTTTATTATTCACAAGGTTCAAAAATATGTCTGATCCCTTAAGCTACAACTCCAGCTCAGCTTCTTATTATCACGTCTAATTCAATTGATAAAACAGCAGCGTAACAGAAAGTGAAGTCAGAAATGTTATTGCTAAAACTCTGTGGATATAACAGAAGATGAAACAAAGCAGGAATAATTCCTGACCATACTTGAGGAACTCTCGAAATTCCTCTGGGATTCCAAGGAATCTAAATCTTGCTTGTTTTTTAAGAACATCACCTCTCAGAGAAAAGTTTGTCCCTGAAAACTGTTTATCACTGCTATAAATTTAAGATTTAGGCATTTCATGCGTGAAGGATGCCACATTATACATGCTAAACACGCCATCTAAAGAAACAGTTTATCTGAAAACCGTTCAATCACACAGAAACATGTAAAAAAGACTTTAAACACATTATTTCAATGGTGCCTTTTGTTAATTCCACATGGAGCGTCACAAACAATCAAACGTGTCCTACACAACAGATTGTTAAAGAGTTAGTTGCAGTCTGTACAGAGTTTCACAGCGTCTGGGTGTGTGTGTTATTCAGAAGACAGGAACACCATCTCAGCGTCTCGGTTCATTTCTGCTGCTATGAATATATTTTGATTCAGCCAAAAATATCTTCCCTCCCCTTGCTATTTAAAAACAGAGAGGCTTCCAAAACGATTGGAATCACTTAAAAGGGAATTCGTCTTCCCTCCACCTGTGCTTGGCTTCCACCAAAACACAGTATCATATATGATATTTATTATGCGTTAAACTAAACACTCCCAAATCAGAACTATGTGCCAAGACCCAATGGTTTGTTGGCAGAAAAGATGGAACAACAATTTATAAAGAGAGATAAGAGGAGACAGATGGGTTGGCACAATGAAATAATGAACAAAAAGAAAAAAAATATAGATAATAGAGGAGAGATAAGTATTTGTCTCTTCCATTAGGGGAGACCGCAGGACTCTGTGCCGAAACCTCTTCCTATTTCAAGTTTAACTAATTGTTTTACAGGAGTAATTTGATATGGCTGGTATAACAGCATATTGCAATTAACCCGACTCTTTAAACCCAGCCAATAGAGGCTTGTTAGCAGTTCCACGGCCCGAGCGAATGAAAACCACCTGGGAGGAAACAGACTCACACTCAAACAACAAAGCTTGAATTTGATTAGCCTATAAGGGCGAATGACAGAATCAGGCCCGGGGCGCATAAACGAACGTTCAGGATTTTTTGGAAGGTCTACGGCTGCATCAGCATGTCGTGTGATTTACTGGAGCTCCTGTCCGAAACATCAGCCAAACAAAGACGCAGCTAAACTTTACTGAGAGTAGTTTTGAACAGATGCCAGGACAGGATGAGGGTTTTGTGGAGTAGAAAGATCTAACAAGGGTGGCATGAAAGATCTGGTTGTGAACGGAGGCTACAGGAGATTATGAGTTTAACACAAAGAAAGAACGATTCCAAAATCAATGTGGGGAGGATTTTCTGTTCTGTAAAGACGAACATAATCCACTTGCATATTTTCATTTATTTGTGATGTTAGTCTTTTAAAAGCTTGTGTCCTTGGGCATGGATATCGTGCATAATAGAGAAGCAAAGCTTATTAAACAGGAAGTGTTAGACACCTGTTAAAAGCACAAGTCTTTCATTTAAATGTTTTTTTTTATGCAGAGAAATGGCAGTGGACTGTTTTGGAGTCTGTATGTTCTGTACTGATTTATCTGCTATACGACAGTTTTCCAACTTTACAGCATAATGACGATTCCCGTTTCCTGCAAAAAAAAAATCAAAGTGTTAATCAAAATGTCACAAATGTATTACAAATTCTGGACAAACAAATAAGCCTCATGGATAAATGAAACAAGCCTTACAACTTGTCTGCGTTTAAAACAAGGAATCAAAAACACTTCTTTTTGAGCTATGGTAACAGGCTTATAATTTTATTTTCAAAACGTCCATACGACTAGCTAGGTTAAGCAGTTGCTATGCATTTACATATAGTCATTTAGCCGATGCTTTTATCCAAAGTGAAAACAACAGAAGCAATGGTTAGAAGCTATGGTTGACTGATAGTTGTCACTCACTGAGACGGCACCTCCTCGCTGCTCCTCTGAACACAGCAGACGGAGGTTCTCCTTCCTCCACGCTCCTGATCGTCAACCAAAACATCGGCTCTCTGTGGTAAACCTATGCACGAATGTTTTGGAATGCTCCACATACAATGTGCAGAGATGGGACGGCTGTGTATGTGTGTGTGTTTGTATGCATACATGTGTGTTATGGGATTACTGGTGAGGAACGGGGGCTTCAAGGATTGAAATTT
This sequence comes from Yasuhikotakia modesta, assembly GCA_036877545.1. NCBI lineage: Eukaryota > Metazoa > Chordata > Actinopteri > Cypriniformes > Botiidae > Yasuhikotakia > Yasuhikotakia modesta. The sequence goes on along the minus strand of JBAJNP010000839.1, from coordinate 37,589 downwards.
AAAACCCAAAGACAAAACCAGCACCATAACTGATCATAATGAGAAGCGATTCAATGCTGTGATGTTTTTATGATCCCCTCCTGAATTATCAATATAATATTCTATAACTAATGTCCTGTAAATGAGCAAATGTAACACAAATCCTTTACTATAGACCTAAAATGATCTACCGTTGCATCACCTTGTGTGGCCGAGACTGAAGCCAAGACTACCAACAGCCAAGCCAAGACATCTGGCAAAGAGTCTTTCACTTCTAACATCACACCCATGCTAACAATGAGAACACAGAGATCTGCACCCACTTGTGCTGTATGATGGAGGTTTGGACAGAGGAAAGGCTTAAAATAGTTCAATTCTGCCAAATGTAGCTTTTATTGTTTTTAAATGAAGGGGGGAAAATGAGACAATAAGAAAGTGTAAAGCTATTACAATCTGTTCTTTAATGCTTTCATTTTGTTCAAACACATTATAAAGAACAGAATACATAACGACAAAAAATATGTATATGTTTCTGATAATATATTAGAAAATTAGAAGCACTTTAACTCAATTAAAATAATGGCAATTACAAATGGGACTAAACTGAGGCCTGATGTGGTCCAAAATATTTGAAACTGTCATTAAACAAAGACTAAAAACACCTCAATCTGGACTCAAATGGTTTCATCAGGTGTGGTAAAGGTCACATGATGTCTGCCAGTCCAATCAAAACTGTGGCTTTCGTTACCTGTACAGTACCTGCAAAACACAACAAAGCGCCTCATAACTACTGAGTTTATTCATAATAATTTTTATTCACAATGCACACAGTTTCTTGTCTTTTTGTACGAACGGCTGTGAATTAAAGTTGAATTAAAGGCACAGAAACTCTCCCGTTTTTCATTAACTGAAATGTTTTGCTGCACATGACTGTACAGCGGAGAAATGCTCCCATGATTTCAGTCTGTTTGCGGTCGGAGCTTGAAACTACTGCGTCGCATTATTTATAAGTGCTGATGTTCTTGTCTGTGAGATGTATGTGTGTTTTCATTAATGCGTCTCTCATTAAACCCAGCAGCTGTGTGTTTGTATACATGCTGAGTTTGCAAACTCACTGAGCGTCTTCTAGGAATGCCTTGCTAATATCAACAGCGCTAGTTAGTCAACACCCAAAAATAAATGATTTTCTTTTAGAAGATTTCTTCTAAAATCCTAAAGATTTAAATTTATATTATTGTTGAAAAATAAAGATTCTACGCCATGCAAGTCACTAATTTTACTTTGTTTTGAAGTTAAACTTGCATGTTAACTTCAAAACAAATGTGAACTTAAATAATCACAATCATACTTACAATGCAACTCTCTTTGGGTCGGGTCAGAGTAAAGTTTGTGGAGTTACATTCAGGCCTTGAGTTCCACCTGAGACCTGCCTGATGTCTGATGTCTGATGTCTATTGGACCCACGGTGGGTAATTAGTGTTTATATATGGAACAAACCGCACACAAACAATTAGAAGAGTTGTGAGCGATACGGCAGCATGTGTGTGTGTGTTTGTTTCTCTGTGTATGTCTGCTGGGAGAGTGTTTAACCTTGCAGTATGAGTCCCTCCCTTGCGTGTGTGCTGATGTGCATGTGTGTGCGTGAGCGCTTCTCTCTGGGGTCATGCGTGTTTACAGACTGGCCTTTTTCTAATTACCAGCATGTCTGAAGTAAAACTCTGTGACTGTCTCTCCGCTCCCTCGAGATAAATCGCATTAGTCAGCGATATCCCATTCCACTAATTTATCTTAATCTCAGCACTAATTTTACCCTTCGGGGGGGTGGGGGGTCTCCCACTCCTCTCTTTGTTCATCTTATCTCACATCTTTAAAAACCAAGAGAGCAAAGCAAAGAAACAATGTGTTGGTAAAAGAAGGAAGGTTATCGTTTGCTTTCACGAGTGGCTCTCCGATCTCTCTTGTTTCTCGCACGAGAAAGCAAAAGTCTTCTGGGAAGAGCCTTTGTAGTGGTTGAGGAAAATAGGGGTATTTTGTATTTTTGAGTAAGATGGGCCGATTGTTCGTCAGCTGTGTCTACGGATGTCATGCAACTTTGCTCAGCCTGTCTTTGCTGTATCAAAACACAAAAAAATGTCATTAGTCATGCTTAGGCAACCCCTTACCATTACTAGTGCTGTTACTTTGGGTTACAGGTATGTTAAGTCCATAGCAACATCATGGCAACTGCATAGCAATGCAACCATAAGTATATATATATACGTATATATCTGTCTATGGTATTCTGATAAGCTATGTTAGCTCAAGTAACTTCTGTAAATAAAGGTTATTAGCTTATGAAGATTAGCTTTAAGACATCTGGAACGTGTCACACTGGTTAGTGGTTTTCAGCTCACCTGGTCCAGGTACAGGACTAGAGATTGATGGTCATCTGGTTAAGGAGCTACTTGTTATCAGTTGTGTGTAGAGACAGACAAAATCCTCCCACAAGCTTTCGTTTAGATTGAATCACCGCTTTATCTGAACGAAAACACAACACACAAAAATAACGTTACATATTATGTGACCGTGAGCCTTTGGTAAAGTATTTGGACACCTAAACAGATATGAATATTATTGCATTAGGGAAACAAAGTAGTTTTTAAACCCAGCAAACCCAATTTTAGAAATGATGCACTGTATTCATGCCCTGTTACTTTAGCCCTGTTACCATTTATATGTACGTAAACATATACACACACACACACACACACACGTTACATGTATACACTTTCATCAGCGTTTCTTAGCAAAGCAGCACAATATGCAATCTGCACACACAGAAGAGACAAATTCAACAGATGCTAGGCATGCCTAACTAATACAGAGAACATAAACAGGACTCCCCTCCGGTCATTACTGCTCACACGAGGTCATCTGTGTGTACAGTCTGTCCCACAGAACCAATCACATCTCACGTAGATGACCAAACCTCACGCTATCTAATCACCTCAGCTTATAGCAGCAACGCTTACAGGAAGAGGAATCGCTGGGATATTTAGAGAGAGAGCACTCATGGTCCAACCGTTTTTTCTAATGGAAAGCAGTGCAGATAATACTGACTTGATAAATCTAGCTGTGATTGAAGCCAGAGTCTGAGGGAGAAAAAATAAAGCCCTCACTTTCCCACTATAGTTAAAGCTGTGCAGAAAACAGCCCATTATTCTGAGGTCTGTGGTTAATTTACTCCTTAAACATTGTACTGATAATCTGGTATCAGTGTCCATCCGATCTTACCCAAAGATCTAATTCTCCAGAATGAAAACATCAATGGGAATACGTGGCAGTTTTATGAGGTAATGCCTTCACAATAATAAAATCCCTTTCATGCCCCTCCGGATTGTCATGCTGGTAAACGTAGCCATGCTCTCACCCCCTCAACGCCGGCCTGGTCCAGCACTGTGATGAATGAAGTTAGCGGAGACCACGCATTTCACTCCCGGATTAAATTACATTACGAAGGAAGAACGTAACATGCCAGGAAAAGATCCGCGATCAGTCATGGAAAAATGGGACACTTAGATCAGATTCCAATTTAAGCACCAAGGGATGCGATGGCATCTGAATGTAGAGTTACACGCTCTCAGATGCAACACAGGTCCCAAAAGGTCAAAGGTCACCCTCCATCATCTGCATCGCTGGGCCTATCCTGTCAGGAAGGAAAAAAAAAACAGCAAACTATCAGTGCCATCTCTCAGAATGAGTTCAGTGTTTTAGTGACATGTGTCTTACATGTGTGTTTACAACTGAGAACAATTTTTCTTCAGGAGAAAAAGTTTCACAGAACCTCCCTTCGGGTCCGTGGCGCCAGAACAGATTTTAGCAGGGGGTGAAGATGGGCGAAGTTGCAATGTCATTACCCCCACAAAACTGAGCTCATGAATATTCATTTGGTTGTGTTGAAGCTGCCAGGTGGTCTCCCTAGACCCAGCAAACAAATTTAGGTTGTGAGAACGTTTCCACTGGGTAGCAAAAACATGAAAAATGTTATTTTGAATGTTTTAGGAATGTTAAAAACATTACATTTATTAACATTATTGGTTGATTAATGAACATTTTTCAATCATTGTTTAATTCTCTAAAGGTTTCACAATGTACCTATTACAACTCACAAAAATATATGAATACTGATATACTGTGTAAAAAAAATAAAGTTTTATTAACATGCAAGAACGTTTTTGGGAACTTTGAGAGAACCTTTTCTAGAATGTCAGCCAACGTTCTGAGAACGTTCCCAGTTAGCTGGCCAGTCTCTTAACCTAATTAATATTCACCAGCCCAACATTAACCTTTGAACTATATGCTTGAGTTGTACGACCTTGTAGACGTTCCACACTGACTTGGCACAGAGCAGCATTCCTCGGAATATAAATGTGTCTCCTGGTGTTAGTGGGCTAAAAGTGGGAAGACCGTTCACTCTTATTGCTATGGTGACTCCCGGGGAACTCCTCTAAGGTAAAAAAATTCCTAAATAAAAGACATACAGTAAGGTGTATAGGTGTGTGTGTGTAAGACTAATTCTGAATGGGCGTTTGGTATGAAGTTCCAGCAGGGGTGCGATTCACACGAGGGCATGTTTAAGGGTGGATCCTGTCGGCTCGCCTTTCTTCTGCGCATACCCAAAATGCCTTGCTGAGAACGCGTACAGGATCTCCTTACAGGTTCACCCGGAGCTCACACAACTGCCCCTGAGCCATCATCGCCCGGGAACCACGAGACGGGGCGTATCAACACCCGGGGAAGACAGACAGAACACACTGAAGAGAAGAAAGAAAGAAATAGAACGAGAGGCAGGATATAAACTGGGTTCATGTTATAAGACGAGTGTGTGTGTGTCTGTTTAATTTTCTATAAAATAAGTCCACAAAGATAGTAAAAGTCACACACACCTACATTGTGAAGAAACGGATTATTAAACAAACTAAATGACGCTTATTTTAAAACATAAAAACACAATAACTTTTCTGTGATGGTAATACATAATTTGTACAGTATAAAAGTCATTCTGTGTATGGAAATTCCCCACAAAGATGGCTGTACAAACGTGTGTGTGTGTGTCTGACATGCGGCACTATGTTTGTAACAAGATTGAGTTGCTCTACAACTTGTTGCGTGATGCTAAATAAATGCTGGCATGTGTGGCCAGAAACATGAGGCTTCGGCTGTGACGGGTCACTCACCTCATGTTGCCCACCTGAGGAGTCTCAATGCATTCATGGAAACACATGCATGTCTCTGTGTTTTCAACCCTGTGTTTTTCATGCAGCGGATCTGAGCTGTGTATCGCCGGCCTGCTAACAAGGATATAAATGAGACCAACCACCATTCAGCAAATACTACGCTTTTAAACTATCTATGTAATCAAAAAATACATTTAATGTTCCTTTCTAAACCTCAACGAACATCTCTGTCATTACAAATGAATATTGACCCGCTTTCAGCCCATTAGCCCACTAACACAAGGTCACACACTCACCAGTGTGCTGTGTGCAAACCTACAGGGTTGGGCCAGAACTCTCTCTCATCATCGGACCAAGTTCATTCGCTCTTGTGTTGTCTGTGATCAATACGGTCTCTGTTCTGAATCCCTCGCGCCGGTCCGTCGGCTCGGTTATCGACTGCAACAAAGTGAATTTATTATACAAACAAAACCGTGATCAATGATTCATATTGCCTTTTAGGTTAAGCTAATGGAGGCTAGAGCATGATAAGAGTTAGATTAAACCCTTCGCTGGACTTCATTAAAGAGAAATTCCGATATACCGAAGCTCTGAATGGTATCTAGCGCTCCGGGCTAATGAGAAACACTGATAATGAATTAATAATGAAGGACACATTCATCATCTGAGCATTACATCTCCAGTAGCGATTTATCAATGAGTATCAAAGAGTGTGAGCAAGCCCACCGCTTTATTTATACTGGAAACAAACAGAAAAGAAAGTGAAAGTGTTTTAAAGTGAATCAAGTTCCAAAGTGAATGTGTCCAAGAATCTGTACGTCTAATTATTAAGCCTAAAGCTAACAGACATCAAACCACAAAACATTTCAATGTGTCCCATTTTAATGTAACGGTTATCTTAGCTATAATAACTGGTGCAGACACAGGTTTAAATCTTGTATATTCACACCTGCTGTTTCATGATCTGAATCTAATATGAATCAGTTCCATTCATGTGGGAACTGCCCTGACATACAGATTCTCATGGTCGTAATTATGCCATGAAATTATGAGAAATAAGCACTTTGGCCAAAAACTACCAAAAAACACACCTGCCACCATAGTGTGAAGTTTCGCTCTGAAATCACTTCAGTACTGAAGACTCTCTCATTGGCAAGCAAGCAGATGTGTGTCACCCATCAAACGCTGATGGTACATCCCAATAAAACAATAAAAATGTGTGCAATTGTCATCCGGATGGAAACAGCTCGCATGCATACATCACTGCTCAGGAGACATGTAACCCCAGCTCTAATGATCATAACTGACTGGTGCTATCTGTTAACAACTTAGCAAAGTCAGTCCTGCTGCTTTGAGAACCTATTTGGCGTAACAGGAAGTGCTAACCGTGCCCCATGTTTAACTGTCAGTCTTAGGCGGCCCCTCAGAGGAGCGAGACACTCATATTAAGAGTTTTAAACAAACATTTCACCTAAAGAATGGGCATAACATGCTTCTGTGTTGTCCATTCCGACAGCACAGGATATTATACAGGAAAACTTTGGCTTCAAATTGGCCAGTTGTAACAGCTCTTAAAGTACTTATTCAGTAGCATTCCTCCTTAAATATTCATTTCATAAGAGCCATTTCATCTCACCACTGAAAAATCACAGAACTCATACGACTGCTAACACAATATTTGTCTAACTCAGAGCAGAACGGCGATGGAACAGAAAGACGAGATGAGTTTTTGTACCAATTATACTCGCAATTAAAGCTTTTAGTTTCTCTTTGAACAGATGTAACTATTGATGGTTTCCATAATAATGAACCGGTAAGACAATCTAGGGTAACATTAATCATATTTGGGCTAGCATGCTAATCGTTGGGTTGTGTGCGAGTTAAGGACAATTGACATTAACAAAACAGAATGATGAACGACTTCAGTTCAGTTTAAAAAGCAGTTTGCAACCTGAGCGCACACCTGTTCACTTGTGTTCTTCTGGAAATTAAACAGATCCAGCTACAATTAAACCTCTGAAGAGCTTATTTCATAAGCGCCGTTATCCATTTCACACACACACACACACACACATCACATATGTGTGGACCCAATCCAATGACTACATCAACTCAGCTTACAAATAAGAAGGGCGGCAGATCTTGCCACCTCATGCCCTCAACAACGCCCCCTAAAACGTCACTGTGACCCAACGCCTGCTCCTCTTTCCCACGGCGAACATCGGCCGCCCCCCTCCACAGCGTATAAAACAGCAGTGTTGCAGAGGAGGTCTGTTTGGAAGAAAGATGGGGCGCCATGCAGCAGCCCACATCATAAATTATGCCCTCTAAAACACAGATACACGCTGTAAGCCGTAAGCTCTCCTGTAGTGCCCTGACCGCTGTGGTTTTATGGGTAGCGGTCGTGACACTGCGCTCTTGTTTGAGTCGTAAAGCAAAGCCAGTCTCATAATTAATAGTTCAGGTAAGAGTGGAAACGTTTTATCATAATTAGGAGACAGGAGAGTGTTAAGTTGCAGGTCTAATAAACGTATCGTGATTTATAACCTACGATGGTTGATTTGGGTGCCTGCATATGAGTTTCAGCTGCAAAGCCATTGTGCGTTCAACTCCCGCTTACTGGAAAAGTTCAACCAATCAGAATTTGAAAGAGGAGGGTTCAGTCGTGCTTCAAGAAATCCAATTCGCTGTGTTCCCTCTGATGTCACACCGAGGCGTGTCTTCAAAACACATCTTGCACCTAATGGAACAGAATATTGATTTTTATTGAATTGTGTAAATTCTTAAAATAAATATTAAAACATCTCAGCTCATTCACTATTGCACAGTCACACAGTATAACATATTACGCCATCAAATTGAACTGACAAGTCTACGCTAACAAAGTTGTTTAAAAGTTGTGCAATGTATGACAGCCATTGTTAGCATGCACTGGCTTGTGTCACACCGACTTTGTAAGACCACTGAGACAATGAACTCACTTAATGGTCAGCCAGTACAAACTTTAGCTTTATAGTTAGGTGTCACCTATCAGGGTCCCCTGCCTCTATAAAACCACATAACCATGACAAACGCTCTCAAAAGACTGAAAATGGTTACAAGAAAAAGTTTAACCAATTATATGCGTTTAAGCTGTCCAGGCTCACACACAAAACTAACCCACACACCTGTTTTTCACTATAATAACCGGTTGTAACTACAACTGAGGACCATTAGCACTGCTACATCAACAAATGACATAATGCATGAAATAATGTTGATTCTTGCCAAATGCGTCTAACCACAAATGTGTTTCAATTAAGTGCTAATTACACAACTTACCATTACAGCAAACTGCACATTCAGCTGTGCAGTACAACGACTGCTGCTAAAGCAGGAGATTGTTTACCTATAAGAAGGTTCGGTTTGTGTATTTTTCTCGTTCCTGCAGCTTGGATATCCCTCAGCGATCTTGATATCGTCAGTGCTGACTCTGTGAATGTGGGAAATTTGTCACTGGTGTGGTTTAGCTGGGAATTTTCAGTGTCAAACGTCAGGAAAAGTTCTCGGTGACGGGCGCCAGCGCTCACCGCTGCACCACATCACCAAACATCAATGCGAATGATTGTTACCTCATCAGCGCTCACGGCCGGGCCGGTTCTGGAAGCTTAAGTCATCTTTATACTCGACCTGCTTGGAGAACATCAGACCCAGATGACAAGGAATGTTCTCAGAACGTTTTCTTCTAGAACGTTATCAAAAATGTTCCTAAGGAACGTTCGTAAAATGTTTTTAACGTTATGTTTTACATTAAAAAACACTATTCTTTAGTGGTTAGCAAATAAGTTTAATTATGTTACAGAAATAAAGTTTATGCAATGTCTATATGTCTAAATTTTGAATGTTTTCTCAACTTTAAGTTTTTCATGTTTCAGTAACTTAATTAAAACATTAGGGAAACGTTCTTACAACCTAAAATTGTTCGCCCGGATAAGGGTTTAGAAAGAGTTGTGCCCTTTCCTGTTTCCTTCCTGCTACTCCGCACTTTTCCCCGTTGACCCCTGATGCCGGCTGACAGGAAACAGGGTTCGACTGATATAGCCTGAATACATGTGAACTGCTGACATAAATCAACATTGATCAATCACCAATCTTTCAGTCTCTTTCCTCACTCATATCTTCTCCCTTTTCTCTGATGTTAAGGTCTTCTGCTCTTCTCACGGTGTGTTGGGGTTCCACCAATGAAAGAGATTGTTGGTTTAGCCAACCGCTGCTTAGCGTTGCACATGGACTGTAATGTTGACTGCAGAGAACAAACGACAAGATCAAACACACATTTAACCAAAATACAGCAACAAAAACTCAACACAGGACAGAGGGAATGTCTAGTACCTTTAAATGTACTGAGATACACATAAAAACTCCAATACTCTCTCTCTCTTTCTCTCTGGTATCATATTTTCTTGTTAAGGGACTCTTCTCTTTGTTTGGATCCATCTCCTGTAACAAGAGCATGATTTGGTGGATTTTTATCACAGAAGACGATGGATATTCTGTCAACTTAAACACAAAGAGACCTTCTCTTCCAGCATCCGTCTCTCATTCTGATTGGACACAGACAGCGTAGATATGGACGTGAAAGCAGGAATTGTCTGGGTTTAAGGGGACGAACTGACAGGTGAGTCTGATGAACTGAATCATTTGATCTCTTGGAATTAGAATTACGAATGACTTTCACAACAGTCTTAGATGACACACCAATAGACCTTCATTAAACATCTGACGCATAGTGCAAACAAAAATGGCCTTTTCTCATGTCCAACACAATGTCATGACCACTTGTTTTTGATGCCTAATTCGTATAAATTTATATGAACACATTTGTATGTTCTCAAAAACGAATTTTTTGTACGAATCCCACTGGCATCGCAGTCCAGTCTCTCCAGCTTCCAGCGGCCAAACCCTGGATAAAAACTCCCTGCATAACATAAAACAACAACCTCTGCTTTCTTCACAACCAGGACACATCCTTCCATGGGTCTGTGATGAAAGACTGTGGCATCTATAGATCTTTTCTCACTGTCCTTTGAAGATATTCAGAGTGTCAGATTTTTCTTCTTTGTTTTGGTGAATTTCTGAAGAAAAACCTGAGAAAAGAATCTCTGAGGGTTGCAGAAGACATCAGAGGTGGGTTCCTCAGAGCCAAAAGCATTGAGTGAAAGACTTTCTTCTTTCACAGAATAAACATCATAAGCTATAAGATCAAAACACTTGTGTGATGTCAGTCAACTGGTTACATTTTCTTCTGGTTAAATCTCTTCACATTCCAATAACACTCACTAAATAAAGTCGTCCAAACATATAAACATTCAGAAATCCTCTGTGAAAGGCACAGGACCATAAAATGTTCGTCCAATAACTGCACTTGGTCCCAATTCAATGATTGGATGTCCTGCTTTGGAGATCGCTCTAAAAGGAGGGATCATAAGCTTTCAAAGCTAGTGTGCTGTTGCTAGCTTCTTAGAGACTGCCTATCCTACCTTTGAGACAAATGCCTATGAAATTAAGATCCAGACTGTATTGAGTTAGAGGGAAGACAGCCAGTAAACAGAGATACAGGGGATCTGAAACACTGCTGGACTAATTCAGAAGATAATTCTGCCTCAGCTGGCAGTAGAGAAAGAATCAGACAGAAACTGGAAGAAATAGTTGCTAAAGGTCTTTGGCAGATGAAAATGCACTAATCTTTGGAAAGAAACAGCCCTGGCATGTTTTTTCGTACACAAACTGTGTTTATTAAACGTTCTGGCTGCGGGTCTGGACCGCGGTCAGCACAATGGAATGTTTAAAAGGTTTAATACGGGTCACCGTTGTTGATCTTTTCTCAGGAGCTTCTCTGCTGGATCTCAGCTCTACACCACTGTTTCTGTCCTGTGGGGCCCTCAGACATCCAGCGAGCAGAACCCTTGAGTACACACACGTGCCGGGCCAAGCCAGCCCTCCGCGGCCGCATCTGGAACCCACATGTGAAACGGGGCGTGTCGGACATCACCACAGTAACCCAGTTCAGACCGCTCAGCGAAAATTTGGGTTAAGAGCGTCTGTGGCGGCTCACACAACACATGCCTTCAGGAATTATGATATTTCTAAGGAATTAAATTATGATTTCAGTGTAAATTTAGAAGAACTTCCAAAAATAAAACAGTCTGATATGATCTCTGAAAGAATGTTCTTAAAATATGTGGACCGAGCTATTTTTAAACAAAATATTTACAATATAATGCTTATATTGTAATGCAGTGTTCACAATTGTCCTTAAATGCAGAATTATTTCTCCCCTCTTGTGTGTTGTCCGAGTCGGTTTGTCGAGATGTCTGTGGCTGGTTTGGAATGCCGCAGTTTTCCAGGAACCCGGAACACAGAGGACGTCCCACAGCGGCAGACGTTTCTCAAACAAAGAGGAGAGAAAAGGAAGAGAATTGTGATTTCAGGGTTGGCAGAAACAGTTGAATCTCGAAGGTGCCGTGAAATGATCCGGTTACCTCAGCGTGGCTCCCACACAAAGGGATTTATGTCATATTAAAATACTGTAGAGAGGTGTGTAAGTATTTACAGCTTGTTGGAGGGGTGAAGCGTTGCTGTTTTTGGGTGGTGTCACCACACACAATTCACACAGGTCATCCATCACTGAGCTTCTCTCAGGGAAAGATTAGGTTTTACAACGACACAAGTCCATGCACTGCAAAACATTTGTGTGCAAAGTTTATATTTTTAATTTTTCAGTTAATTAAACTGAATAAACAAGTAAACTTACATATTTCAACTTGCACTTTAAATTGTGAAACAGTGTTGAGTTGATTGCTAAATTGCTTATATTTTCATATTAAATTAATTCATTAAATATGCTGTCACAACTTACTGATCACATCATTTTTTTAAATGAATACATCTACAAAATTTACCATCAGACAATTGCATGTGTCTTTTTTACTGTTGTTTCCTAAAATCAGTTTAAAACAACATTCTCTGGGCGTTCTCATTACGTTTCGTGATCTTACCCTTAAAAACTGTTCAGCCGTTTGTCTTTTACATCTCAGGGGTCCTGATAGGAGTCCTGCCTCTCGCTTTCTTGTGAAATCTTCTTGTGAAATTCAGAAAACTGGAGAGGTTTGTTGAGATCTGTGACGAGACAGGAAAACTCTTTACTGTAGATTACAGTCAGAGGAACTCACATTAACCCCAGAGGCCAAATCCTCACACAGACAGTAAACACTGATCTCAGCTGACACCTCTGGAGATAAAACTATAATGAATACCAATAAATATATAAAATACAGGCCGTATTATTTTACTGTGACTTTCCAGACTCATTTTCTATTATTATATATGAACTGTACTGTCACAGGGTGTAACACAGCTACAGTAGCAGAGCAGAATGCAAGAAACTGTCAAGTTTGTGTGTGTATGTGTGTGTGTGTGTGTCTGTCTGTGTGTGTGTGTGCCAACACAACCGTGGGATTTCTTTACAAGCTCAAAGGACTCATTCCAAGCACAAATTCTTCATAATAGGTGAAATCCAATCCTTTGGCTTTCCTGAGTTAAGTTATAATATAGGAAAATTACAGTACTTGTAAAGGAAAATGTCTTTACTATAAAAACACTCATTTAAAGTCTGTCAGGTCAAATCAAATACTACACAACTGCAGTCCTATAGGACAGGAAGCGGAATCCTTGTGAAACGGGTCAAGGCAAGTGTACATAAAGTCATGAAACCGGACCTGCCGGGTCATGGGTGGCCAAAGTTCTGCTGCACTTGACCTTTCCAGAGACTGTAACACACACTGAGTAAACAGATGAAGAGGACAGAGGTGTATTATTTTCACACACACACGCAAATGCATGCGTGCACACACACACACATATGCAAATGCATGCGTGCACAAACACACACACGCAAATGCATGCATGCACAAACACACACACACACACACACACTTCAAAACCCCTGGAGATACTTAAATATGTGTGAACTGCTATATACAATATGGTGAGAACGTAAATTTGTTAGGAGAGAGAGAGAGAGAGAGATAGAGAATGACCGGGTCAGGATACGAACATCAGCGCCTAAACGCTGATCATGTTACTCACTTTGATTTATGAACAAGCAACTGCAGGAAACTTTGAGACCACAAACAAAGAGTATCTCACACACATTACCACTGACTGTAACACAACTCACTTCAAACTAATTACATGATACGGCGTCTGTTTCTTTACAGTGTAAATCAGTGCGGTGTGTGACTCAAAACACAGGGATGTCTGAGGTTACAAATAGACTCATCTTTGTTTTAAAAGGCTTGGTCTCACTCACACACGTTGTGTGACATGAATATGGCATTACCTCAAGTCTTGGCTTCAAATAATTTTGGTATTTACGGTCTCTTTTTCTGTATGTCATGAGGAAACTTTGTAAATCACTTGACATTAACCCGACCACATCACTTCCTTAACGCAAACATCTGTGAGATTAGAACACAAATCTGAACCTAAACACACTGTTGCCATCAAACGTTTGACAATCCAGGAAGATGATTCAGAAGATGAAAAAGTGTAACAGGAAGAAACGTTTAGTCATCATTTCACTGCAGAAAATTGGCTAAAGTGACCAATTTTTAAAACACATATCTTTGGCAGTAAATGATATGAGTCACAATGAGAAAACTTTCATAAATGACTTTAAACCAATGCTATTAAAAGCACAGACATATTTTATTCTGTGTGATATAAATAAATCACATTCCTTCATTCGAACAACCAGCATAAGTGAAGCCAAATAAACATGAAGTATCATTGTGTTATGTTATAAAATCTCTTTTGTTTTTTTGAATTGCGCTTCATGACACTAGCGGCAGAAATGACTTCATTTTAACAAGCCAGTGATGAGAATAAACTCAGCGAGTGGTTTGAAACACTCAAGTCCTCAGTTGTTATGATCGTTCCCTGCATTTCACGTGTTTTAAAGGCAGATCAAAGCATCTGAGGCCCGTATAGCGACAAGCCCAGAGCCACATAAATCTTGCCATCGTGTGTCTCTATCTGTAGTGGATTTATTCCAGCTGGACCGAACTCTACTGTAATATTTCACCGGGGACGGCTCTTCTAAAAACAGCGCTGGCAGAATCTTTTTTGTCTGAAACTACTTAAGTAGATTTACTAACCGGCTTGTTGTGAACTGTTTTACGAGAGCTAAATAAAGTCAAAGCGAGAGAGATTGGCAGATATGTGATGCGCTACAGCCACCGATCATGTCGGTACAAAGACTGGTGCAAAAATGTTAACATGTGCTAAAGACTTTGATTAATCTGCATCTAAGCCCCAATCCTGGATCTAGTCCATAGCTTAAGACATCCTTTAATGACACACCACACATTCCATCTCTAAGCAACTGCATTACTTAGCATTATAAATACCCCTCAGCCCCCCCGGGGGGCACTTACTCTCGCTCCTGCCTGGCTCTGATTTCACACAAACCCACTGAGGGCTCCACAGCTCTGGGGCTATTGTTGCCCAAACTTCCTTGATGCCTGGTACCCAAAGCAGGCCTCCATGGATTCTGGACCTGTTCTGCTCAAATGTAATGGCATCAACAGTTTGACAGTTGGTGACGTGAGCGCTGGGAAGAATTTACTGCTAACTGTGATGGGGAACTTGGGTTGGTCTGAGGTGATTTGGTGGTGGTACCTGCAGAGAAGGTCAGAAGGTTTTAGGTGGACAATATACTATCCTGAAGGTCACAGCCTGAACTTCAGGAGTTTTGAGTTCCTCAATATCTCAGCCAACGAGGAACATTCTCAGAATGCTAGCCAATGAAAAGCTAATGCTAAATGTTCTTACATGATCAAAAACATTATTGCAGTAATGTTGGTAGAACGTTTCTTTGATGCTATATATCATTAACAAAAACATTATTCTTAAGTAGTTAGTGGAATATTTTAAAAACATGTTTGAATAATGTCCTTTCACAAAATAACATTTTTAACATTTTTGTTACTTAATGAAAACATTCTTACAACCTATAATTGTTAGCTTTGCATGCGCTGTATTGTTAGTATTCCTAATAAAACATGGATTGTGCAAGAACAGGATTAGGCCTCAGCGGTTTTACAAACAGTGAATAATAGCGAGTGTTTCCCTTTACAGGAGAGTTGAGTAAGGCCTGGTGTGTTATTAGAGCTTATAAAGTGACAGGAGAGAGTTTGTGTGCTTCTCTTCTGTGAGGAAACAGGGAGTGTCGTGTTGAAACTGTTCTGAGGATGACTAAATGTACGTCAGAAGATGTTTACTTAAGAGGTGGCTATACAGAAGCCCTCTAGCATGACTCAGACAGAAGGAAAAGGATAAACAGTGTTCCAGATGATGAAATAAAACACAACCGACTCAATAAATATTGTTCTAATACATATACCTGAAGCCTTACTATGTCAACAATTATTATTTTTTCCACATTTCTTAGCGATTATAGAAGAAACATTTAGGTCCCCTAAGCTTTGACAAAGATTACAAATGTTAAAAATGTTATTATTGTTAGTCTTATTAAAAATCTTTCTGAAAAAAAACTTTCCAATCAACCTCAATGATAATTTGATATAATGTCCACAGTGTGTTTATCCATATCGATTAGACACATTCAAAGTAGGGCGGGACGGGGTTTTCATTGAGAGATTTGATTGGTGCGACACATGATAGACTGTGACATTATTGACAGTATTTCTCCCTGCCCATGCAGGCTTGGTTACGCCAGCAGAAAAAAAGTAATTTCACGAGGGAAACAGTTATTACATATTGATGAAAGATTATGAAAGCAAACATGTTTTTTCCCTTAGAACACAGTTATTTGCTCTGATGAATCACGCATCATAAACCCAGGAACACTTATTATGAAAGTACACCGCATCAATCTTGATTTAATGTCGCTTTAATGTGCAAAACCAAAGTTATAATCCTGAACCTGATTTAGGAGGGAACACGACTCCTCAGAAAGAGTGCGAGACAGCTGCGGCTAACTGCTGTTTAACACCGGCTGGCCTTTAACACACAAACACCTCTCTCATCATCTCTCTCTCTCGCTCTCTTTTTTGTGCTGGAGAATCTTGGCATCTTCTAGACAGCAATGTGAGGCAAAAACGAGAGAACAAGAGAGAGAGAGAGAGAGAAAGAGAGGTCACACACAAAGGACAAAACTCAGGGTGGCTATGGCTCTGGTCCCTCATTAAAAAAAGTCATACAAAAAGAGCCAAACAAGCTCGTATCATCTGACAGGGAACATTCTCCAAACATTCTCTAAAAGTTGTTGTAGTAACACTAGCAGAACATTTTTAATGTTAAATTATATTTAGCAAGCTGTGACGCAAGTACAACTTGGATGGATGTAAATACAGCTTAGACGTTTTAACATTTTCCTTACATAATGATAATAGAATCGCTCCCACAACTCAAACATCTACCTGCATTAATGCTTGATTTAGCCGTATGTTTATCGCCCTCTCAGTCTAGCCATATGGTCGTGCATAAACAGAAGTGATATTTTCATAACCCAGCGTCTGTGAGGTAAGACGCTATAAGCGACAGACAGAGACAGAGATACACGCTCTCAACAGCTGCTGTCGGTGTGACATCTTTCCTGGACCTTGATCTTGTAACAGCAGGGCGATTCTCAAAATAGAGTCAGCGCCCGTATAACAGCAGAACGACTGTTAAGAGCGCCAACTAGCGACCGATCAGGGCGTTCGGTTTGAGCAACTATGAAGCCATAAACAACATTGTGGTCCTGCGGTTGTTTGATTCAAATAACATCATTGATTATGTGTGTATTGCAAACATAATACATACAAGAGCAAAATATTCAACAGCACTGTGTGTGAGAATGCTAAAGAACAGATACTTTTATTTTCATTTTCTTATCAGAGAAACGTGAATTCTTTGCTGATTAAATATCAGGGTTTGCGATCAGATCGATCGCTCATTCTGACTGCAAACTAGCATAAATTGTTCTTGTACAAAACAACCACGATCTGGTCAAAGGGTTGGCGTTCAGTTTTGTTTATTATACAAACTAGATCAAGAGGAAATATCAAATTCATGAAGTCTTAGAGTTCACACGTAAACTCAAAACGTTAACATTTCCCAGCAACTCAAAAAAACAGCATTACTGCAGCGACCTGCTGTAGCGTATCTTAGCAACTTCTCACAGCTACATAGCAACACCCTAGCAACCACTTAAAAAAACTTTAGCATTATCATGGTACATTTTGATGCACATTTGTTTGGTACCGTTCTATACGACCCAACCCATCCAGAAGGATTCAGACAGGGATAATCCCCATTCATAACAGGAACAGGTGCTCATGCCAGTATTTGCTGGGGTACAACATGCCCTGCCAGTCTACCCAGCGGGCAAGGTGCAAACACATTTACCACTCCCCTGGGCAACATTAGCCCGCTGGAGCAGAACATGTCAAAGCTTGTGGTGACAGTTAACCTTGGCAGAGACGGGGCATCCTGCCAGCCGGAGAACAGCAGACCCGCGGACAGACGCAGCAGAACTTAATGAGTTCTGTTCTAAAGCCAGCGGGCTTCACAAACGCACCAACCCTCTGGAAATACAACAGGCTAAATCATAAGAACACTATAATATCTCAAGATGAGAATACAAACTTATATTAATGTTCAGAAAAGCTGTTAAATACATAATTACTGTAAATACATTTCACAGCCCTACAGACAATAGCGTACGGGAGACCACCCGATTTCTGTTGCCAATTTACCCATTATTATTTTGTCCAAATGTCTCACAAAACCTTCATTAAAAAGTTTAAAGTTCAGAACTCAATCCAGTTTCAGTATGAATGTATTGTGACATTGTTGAATTAGCAACGCTGGTACAACATTAACTATGGTTCTGAAGTATAATTTGCTAAGAAAAAAATAACTTTAAATATATACAGACACAACCCATTGATTGAAACCGATGCTGGTCTGATGTCACTTGCAATGCATGAAGTCTGATTCGTGAGTGACCGGATAAAAGGAGATCAGAATGAATCATCTGATATTTGAGGCTGTGTGACTGTCATCATTATGATAATGTACGATCTAACGTTACTAAAGATACAGTAACACACAGTGAAGCCCCACCACATAGCAGTAAGAACAGAGATCAGATTTCCACCTCATTTTAGTGTAAATGACATGCACACACTGATCCTGAAACAGTGAGCCACTCATACACCGGGAACATGACTCCAGGGGTCTTCACAGACCGCCATTGTAGTTTCAGCTCCATTTTCTGTATCTGTATGAGACATCAAACCCCTTTATTGTGGTTTTTAGGACGTGTTTGTAACGCAGTGGACACACTGAATGTTTCTGCATGATAGCTCACATCACTGTTACCTCAAAACCTTTAGCTATTCCAGTTTGTTTAAGATATTTTTAAACACAATAAGCCACAAAATAAGCTACTAAAACTGTGGTATGTCCAAACCTTTTATGTGGTACTAGATAAAAATACCAGGTACTCAATGACTGTATTATTTTGTTATAGGACAACCAATCAGAGCTATTGTCAAGCCGTTGTGATGAAGACGTAAGTGTGTAAAATCCCAAAACCTCTTTATCCTGTTTTTAAGCTCATTATTCCCATTTTTAAAGCACTCCTGCACTCAACAGACAGTCAGAGGAGCCTTGTGTGTTACCCTGAGCTAGCGTGTCAGAATAGCACTTTGCAAACGCTGATGACAGATAAAACAGGTGATGATGTTTCATTTTTTGGCAGTTTTGTGAGGAAAGGTGATGACATTTCTGTGCTGTCAGTTGCTATTATCGCTATGCTAGTGCTGGTTAATGGAGTTAAATGGGCAATGGGCTCTTATCTGCCTGTAGCATATTAGATTATACTTTAGCATCTGGCCCACCTGAGATCATTTATAAAATAGCTTTAAACAAAGTCAAGGGGATTCAAGGAAAAATACATGGTTTAAAATGGTTATAAATGTTATAAATGGTTTAAATTGGAAAATTAAGGCACAATTATATTTAAACTTTCATGGTATTAAATATTTAAAACCAACTGTAATCTGAAAGCAACTTATGTACTATCTTTCATAAGCATCTACAGTTCAACCAATGACACGAGTTTGGGGCGGGACTAGGTGTTTACCCGGCCAATGGCAGGCAGGGGCAGCGTTTGGGAACACCCACAACTTTTGAAAGGGGCCCAATGATTTGCTAATTAAAGACCAGCGGGATCTCATGCATGCGAGATCTAAAGTCTTTAAAAAAATGGTAATCATTACGAAATCAGCTTTGTAAATCCATACACATCTGTCTCCTCTTAGCACAAAATTAGCTTGTACTGAGTGAAACCTCCATTCTCTAAAATATATCACAAAGGTTCTAATGGAGAACTTAATGATTGACATTATATATCAGCAATGTGTATTAGCTATTAATAAGGCTCACAGACTCGTGCGGTTGCCAGGTTTCATTTAACGCGATGTTTCGTTCCGCTTAATCCGTATGGCAACGATATCATATTAACATCGGCACAATACCCCTATTGACTGTGTCCAAACAGCCTCTGTCTCTGTGCCAAGCTGTCCACATCTGGTCTCTGTTTTCACCTATGGAAGTGTATCTCGAACCCTCAGCCGGGCCCCATATGTTGAGAGTGACTCAGGGGACGAGTGCTGATTTTGGAACAGCCTCCCTGTCTTCATATTGTCTTAATCAACGAAGACACGGGGGGTATATTGGCCGGTTTGTGCCTGCTGCTGTTGTGTCATGTGACCTTGGAGGGAGACCTGGATTACAGCAACACTCACGGACACGGCAGAAGAGGATTATGGGATGGATTGTCTTTCTGATGAGGTGAGGGGTGAAGAGGAAGAGAAAGAGGGGAAAGAATGAAAAAAAGATGGAGGGGGGAACTGAAACATTTGCAAAAGGACACAAACAATTATCATAGACTTATAGATAGAACGAAGACACTGTAAACAGTCCTAAAACAAAAATATATATAAATAAGACATAAACACCAAAACAGCTTCCTATCGGTCAATACAACATATATAGAGCTGTTTATTTAACTTTCAAGATTAACTTTGTATGATTAATTATAGAAATGTATAATGCCACTAAATTACATCTTTTAATTAATACGCACACACACACACATCCTGTACACCCAGGGATCTGTGTAAAATTTATGAACAGAAGCTTATTATTTTACCATAAACAGTTACATGCGTCACATACATGTTATTCTTTACAGTAAAATAATAATACCATGATCATAAATTTTGCACATGGCTGTACAAACCTTAAAATCTAAGGAGAATCTGTTGACCAGTTTATAATAATAACATTCTTTCCTTCAGCACAAATAGCTCCTACAAAACTATAAAAGTGCTCTTCAGCCTATAACTCAACAACTGTACGACTCTTTTCCTGCACAAAAACAAAATCAGTGTTTAAACTGTGAAGCATTGAGTTCCTTTGAGACTAAAATAAGCCAATAAAAACAAGATAAGCAGATTTACACACGTACATAACAGAAGAGAGACGATAACAAACATAAAAATAGAGGATCTTTAATATAAAGGGGTGGGGTTGAGAGAGCACAGTGATGATGAGAGAGAGAGAAAGAGAGAAAGAGAGAGAGAGAGAGAGAGAGAGAGAGAGAGAGAGAGAGCACATGTCCAACTAAACCCTAAATTAATTCAGCCTCAGTCACCACAAATTAATTCGGGACTTTGGGAATAAAGCACTACTGGTCTACAAAAGATTAATGAAGAACGAGCTTTTTCTTCATTCAGACAATATTAGTTTTATACTGATATAGAGACCTGTTGAGAAAGCATTCTCCACTCAAAATTCCTCTGTAGTAATGGAGTATGTTTTGGCGCTGATTCCACTGACCGGAGTCCATACAGAGAACCTCTGAGATCTGCCACAGAACCCCAGAGAGAACACGGGTCAGCACCGGTCAGGGTACGAGGCCATAAACGTTTACTGCTGGATCTCAGCCTCAGTTCCTCTCAAAGCTTTATAACTTACAACTAATGCCAGATCATGACCCAGTAAACAAATGTAGGTTGCACAAACATTTCTGTAATGTTTCCCCTAACTAACAAACCTGTTCTTGAAAAACAATTTTTATGTCTCTCTCTCTCCTGTCTTCAGTTTTGAATGTATTCTTTTGTCTAGACTGCTACACAGTACTTTTATTATACATAATTTAATCTACATTTTTAAATAACTCTAGTATACAGTAGCAGTTTGCTCACAAAATGATTGTAGGTTCTAATCTGTTGACATTACAGCCATTTTTATTATATTTGACATTTGAAGCTGTTAGTTCCTCCTTATTCCCTTAAGCAAAATAAAACGGCTTCTCTCACAGAAGTTTAGAGGCATGCAAGCGCGCGCACACACACACACACACACAGTTTAGTTATTAAAACTGTTAAGACATCTGATCTCAATAGCTGAAAAATGACAACAAGTTCAATAAGGAACGCCAATACAGGGTGTTCCCAAACATTTGGCATTGACTATAAAGAAGAATACATTCCTCTTTCAACATTTATTCATACAAGGACAAAACCCAAAGAACCGTTAATGACAGGACTGTTGTTTCTTGTTTGATCCGGTTGCAACACAAAGTGTTGTTGGAAAACATAACTTTCCATTTGATGTAATTTTCCTCACGGCTTAATGAAGCGAGCCGACACTTAAAGGTGCCTCAAATGGTTTACGCAGTCATAACATCAGGAAAATATATTACAGACGTCTCTCTCACTTTCTCTCTCGCTTGCTCTGTTACCCTTCATGAAAATCTGTATCCAAAATCCGCTACTGAAAAGCAACGGATACAACATTTACTTCCTATTGTGCAACTGAAAGTCAAACATTCAACAAAACATTGATAATACAAACACACAGAGATATTGTTCTCGGTACAGGTGTGGTTTCAATGGCGTTATCCAAATATTGTCCCATGAAATCAATGTTGTTTGATTCGAAGCGGTTAAGAAAGATTGATTACAGGACGGATTTAAAATGAATTTGTTTTTGATAGATGAAATCTTGGATGCAAGTCCATTATAAACAACTAACTGTCATGTTTAATTAGTCAAACGGCTATGGAGTGAATAACAATGTCAAAATAACACAGTTATTTGATTTGTTTGTCCTTCAAGCCTTTGGCCAATCAGCTTCAGATTCAAACTTGGCACATTTTGAGATCTCAACAACGTCTCTAACGCTGCTCCAACCTGCGTGCCAAATTCTGCCATCATGAGTCAAAGATTTAAATACAAATCAAATATTTCTTACCAAACTCAAACTCAATATTTTTCTCCATGTCAATTTTATTTCTTTAAGGAATTTTATGACATCCGAGACAAAGATGAGATGCAAGCGAGACAACAAGGCTCTTTAAAAAGGCCAACTTGTGAGCAAAACCAACCTGAAAAGGCCAAGGTCTGTGCTGGTGACAATAATGAGCTCAGACTGAGACAAATGACAGCTCCATAAGTCAAACTGCGATAAAGCCAAACGAGGGGAGGCAGTACCAGGACCCAGAACCAGAATAGACTCTATCCTGTCCAGAGTACTGAGACAGGCCCATCCATCAGGCCCAGAAGCAGCCCGGGACAGTGTGAATGGGCGGCCACATCTAGGAATGCAGTCCATTTACCAGAGAGACAGAGGGTCCGGGTGACAGGTCGACAGGGGGCATGAGAGGGTGAAGGGGGGTCAAGACTTGGACAATAGGAGGAAGAAGCAAGTCTTGAGACTGAAGGACAAGGATGAGGAGAGACAATGAGGAAGAGGACGAATAATCGGACCACCAAGGACACAGTTATCACAGGGACATTCCGCAGTGACACCCACCAGGGTGTGCTGAGGTCTGGGGTGTGACCCAACGCAGCACATTTTTGCAGAACCTGACGCAGGAATTTCCATTTGCAACCGGCTTATTGGACCACTTGAGCATTCCTTGAATGTTTTCTTTAAAAGCGGTGTGTTATTTTACATATCATCATGAAAGCCCGGCCTAATTTGGACCCTTAAGCTATTTACTTAAACAAATTAAACTGACCAAATCACAATGGCGCGAGTCTTTGCTACAGCCAGCATCTTTCTTACTGAAGGTTTTTGATCTTTTTACACTTTCATCTTTAACCCTAAATATAAATTCAGCTTGTTAGTGAGACGTGTGATATTAAGACCAAACCAGACCAAAAAAACAAAGACTAACACTGAACAGACATGAAATGTATAACAACAAAAATATCGCTGACAGATGGTGGGATTTCTGACAGGCACCCCTGGGTAAATGTCTACCCACCTGACAGGGAACAGTCTCAGAACATTGGCTAATGTTCTTTAAAAGTTCTCAAAGATATCATAAATGTTCTTGCAGTAATGTTTTTAGAACAGTTCTAACGTTATATATTTATCAAAATGTTATTCCTAAGTTAGTGGAACGTTTAAAAAAACCCACAATTTTAAAACACATTTTTAACATTTCTGTTACTGACTGGAAGCGGTAGAGAAAGTTTCTAACAACCTAAAATTGGTAGCTGGTATGTGATTTATGGGCCTAAGAACAGTCTGAGCACAGAGCCTCAGTTGTGGTCGGTTTCTCTCGAGGTGAATGCATTCCTTTCCCCGGTATCTGTTACCACAGGCACAACACAAGCACATCCCACCTGTTCTGTCGCTACACGCCCAATATCACAATAGAAATGCCTGCAGTACAGCCGCAGTTCCCTGGATGCGTCACTCATCACGCTCTCATATCAATACATCAATCCTGCTTCCTATTAAAAGCTCCAGGCATAAATAACATTTAAACAATTCCTGAGCTTTTTTTAATGAGACACAGACATGACCGGTTTTGCATCTGTAATTGCTATGCTTTTGCCTTAAATAGTTCTTAAACGGGGAAATTAAATTCCTCACTAATGACAAAGCCAAGAAGGTCATCTTTCATCATTTCTGACAGAAACAACCGCATACGGTACACAGCGTGTTTTGGAAAAATCTCAACGTCTGTCGGGGAAAATTGGCTGAGTGGAGTTATTAATCGGGGGAAACTATCGAACGCTCCATTAAACACTCTCCAAAACTGACATGGAACGCAAGAACCTAACACGGAAAAATAGGAGCATCATGCGTTATTAACTCTGAAGCGATGAATCCGGCTATATTCATTCAACACGTCTGCAGTCAAAACACTGTGTCATGTTGAGGGCTGCGTGTCGAACATCAGCCGGGTGGCTGCCGTGAAGAGCAACTGTATATTTTGCTTCCTCAATTGTGCTCCTGAGGACCAGGAACTTGGGCTAAAGTTTCATCTGTTACCAATCCAGATAATTAACCATTATTTCAATTTGCACAGAGCGGTCCTTTAGCGTACGGCTACGGAACAGCGCCGGGGCAGAACCGACGTGGGGGTATTTACTGAAACAGCAGAGCCCTGTCTTGACTAATGTTTGATCAACAGAGCGGAGCGCGTTTAAGAGAAACGGCCAAATAAAACAACAGCCAAACGAGCGCTTGCTTTTCATTTAATTGTTTAATGGGCACTAAACAAACAATCTGTGTTTCACTGGTGATAATTATGGCAGAAAGTCTTGATAACGTAATACAGTGGATCTCTCAACACAGATAATGAAATAACCTGTAAATATTCACACATGATGGCTGAATTTATAGCACTGCCTTCACAAAGTAGCTAATGATCTTACAGCAAAAATCTTAAAGGCCTTTATGTAAAATGCAATGTACTGGTACACCAGAGAAACTGCTTACTGATGTACTGAGAACATCTGCCTCTGTTCCAACAACAGAGCTCTCAAAAACACTTACATTAGCATTAGCATGAAGCAATTAATGCAATTATGTAACCAAACTCTGCATGCACCGATTTAAGTGATTTAAAACATCTACTGACGGTTTTTCCTGTTCCACCAGCCAAAATCTGTACAAAATCCAGCTACTATCATTGAGTGTCTACCAATACAATGAATACAATAAATGTTTTGTTATTGTGTTCACACACCTGATAAATTTTTAAAAAGACTATAACCTAGTAACTGTGACACAGACAAGACTGATTAAACCGTTTTGGGTGAGTAATGGTAGAGATAGTTGAAGAGAAAAAGAATGAGAGAAATAAAGAGATGATGATTAAACTGAAGAGTAAGAAAATAGAGAAGTGTGTTGAAACCAGGCAACTCAGCAAAATGAAGCCCCTTATATCAGCTTTCTGCCAAATGTCTGACTGATTATGTCACTGACAAACTCAAAACAGACCAATAATCTGCTGTTGCAAAGACACTTACAATTGTGCTTTTGGAAGACACTTTTGTGAAAGAAAAACACTTAACCTTTGTCAAACTTTCAAATCAAGCAGTTTATAAAAAACATGGTTTGCCAGTTTTGCACCTAAGACCTCATAATCCAGAGATAAAGACCTGCTGTCTGTGTTAGAGCACAAATAACAGACATAATTACATTTCCTTAACCTACAAGCTCAGCCCATAAAATACATTAATCTAACAAGACTTCAGAAAACAACCTAAAAAAATCCCTCCTTCACCTCAGCTGTCCTGATAAATACTCAATCTATATGTAAATATAAGGTACTTTTAAAATATCTGGGAGGAATGAAAATGCATTTCCTTTTCCAGTTTAATCAGAGTCCCCCGAGCCAAACTTCTGACTTTTAATGAAAGTGTTGGGCGAACAGAAGACTGACAAATTTTATGCACAAATGAGTTCATTGGACTTAAACATCTCAGCGGCTTCCCCTCAAAACTTGGAACGCAGAGGATAAAAGTTATCAGTTTGTTAAATGCCATTCTGTTATCCGAATGCCTTTTAATATGCAGGAAAAATAAGTAAACAAATATCTTTGCTACAGAAACAGCAAGCATGGCAACAATAAAATATAAAAAGTTATTTCAAACACTGTCCATCAAACAAGTCTTCTTTGCAAATGCCAGTAACACAATGTTGTGTTTTTTATTTAAATGCACCTTATCTGAGAAAGCCTGTGTATAAACTGTATCTTTATAAAGGACTGTGTGCAAAACAACATACTTTTAAACTCAGAAAATCCTGTCAGTTTAACCTGAGTTTGCTTTACTGTATTAAAACCATGTTTTAATCTCTTCTGATATATTGTACATTCACATCATGTTGTAGATCAGGACAGATGTTTCATAATGACACTCACAGTGTTGAGATGAA
Organism: Yasuhikotakia modesta; assembly: GCA_036877545.1. NCBI lineage: Eukaryota > Metazoa > Chordata > Actinopteri > Cypriniformes > Botiidae > Yasuhikotakia > Yasuhikotakia modesta. The sequence goes on along the minus strand of JBAJNP010000839.1, from coordinate 11,088 downwards.
CAGTAACACACCATTACGTCTCAAATCCACTGTATTACATCTCTTGCATTACATTCAAGAAGCAATTCGCAAATCTATGGTTCTTGCACAACTGACTGTGTAATAATAAAGGCTTCCAGTGAATAGTTTACTGACCTCAGATGTGACGCAGAGCTATCAGGGGGTGTGGCTTAGTGCTTGAAGAGCCACTTTAAGGAAATTAAGTCTAAGGAATAGTACTGGTGATAATGCACAAACAACTGGTATAATTCCAGCCTGTTGTTCCATCAAATGCGCTATACTTTACAATGACGCATCTAGTGACCTCTAACCCCATTCTTGCACAAATTCTCTACAAAAATAAACCTCCATGTTGTGTAATGTCACTGCCTGCATGAGAAAAAGTTTGAGGTTCACTGCCAAATGATTGTGCAAAATCAATGTTCTCATGCCATTCCAATAAGTTTACTTCACTAGGTTAAACAATCTTAAGAAAGAGTCCTTGAGAATCCTCACAAACAAACCTAAAACATACAAAAGCATTTTCACAGACTCTCTGTTGTGCAATACAAATTGCACATTTTTGCATTTCTGCAAACTGCAAAAATGAATTTCTGCATTATGGGCCCTTATCATCAGGTTTGGTTTTTAAATATTAATATTTAATATCAAAAGCTAGTTACGTCTTTAAAATACCAGAGGTTTAAGACTCTCAATGACTAATTCAGTCCCAGAACAGTCCAATAAAGCAGCAATGCACAAACCTTACAAGAAACCAGTTCAACCAGTTTAACCAATTTCTGCCAATTTAACTAATAACAACCTCAAATCTCTTCAATGCAACCAAACCTGCAGTATTTTTCTAGTACACAACTTGGTAAATAAACAAACTTTATACAAAACAAACTTTACAAACAGCTTTAAAAACAAAATGAAGTTTTGAAGTTTGTCCAAAGTTTCTCTCTGTGGTGTAAACAGACACTAGACAACAATGCTGAGCTCATCATTCACCATAAATGCATTTATATCGTGATGTTTTGTTATTTGGGTCACCTTGTCGTTTGCTGTGTGTCCCGGTAAGCGCGGAAATCTCCGTTCGTCTCCACCTGTCGTTTCCGTTCACGGTGACGCTACGGAAGCCGAGCGTCGCGTTGTAACATCGCGCCGCATCGACGCAGCCCGGCGGATATTTTCCGCTGCTGTTTATTTAAACCTACAGATTTATTTCGGATGATAAAGTTGCAAAACAAGCCGGTCAGATTCACTCTTTATTATAAACCGCTGTAAACAACAGGACTTACTGCTTTATTGCTGAATGCAGAATAAGGACATTTGAATACATCAGGCTGTAATGAAATGCATTCATTGATATAGATAATACTAATAAAAATTATTATATAATTATATAATAAAATGATATAATAAAAACTCAATGGTTGTTGGTTTATTCCACCAGTGTCAGGTCAGGCCTGCATTACATTACAGCCATTGTCCCTGTAAATGCATTTAATGGTATCCTTATCACCAACTTTATAGTCTGACTAGTTTGCAGTTTTAAACTTCCCTTTATCCCTGGAAGGAATTTATACAGTTGCATAAGAGGTCAAACCAAACCGCAGGTCCAAAAGCATCAGAAAATACCGGCTGGATCTCAGCGGTACCGTCAGAGGATGAGAGCGCATCACGGGTCCAAGAGGAACATCGTGTTCGTGTTATATGTGGACTTTTCTCCCCGGAAAGTTTGAGGTAATTCCTGATATGTAAGTGAATATTACAGTCTTTTTGAATCCAATCTGACATTCACTTATTTACTTTTAACAACCAAATAAATAAAGTGTCTATTTTATAGCCATGCTGTAGGGATGCCGTGCAAAGATGCTGGTGTTGCTAGACTCTCATCTCTTAACTTTTAACACGTGTAGCATTTGAACTTTCATAAACTTTAGATGAGACTTAATATGTCTAATGGTCTCAGTTGCACAGGCAAAATACCCCCCAGTGTTGCCAGGGGAGCCTGTCAATCTACTGCTGTATTATTACCAGGGGCCACAGGCGTTGTGACAAACCCCGGTTGGGTTAGACCAGCTCTCCCATTTAGTCCCATCACCGTCATCCGTCTGTCAGACACTTGCCAGTCTTCCCTGCGCCGATAAACTTTATTTAAGTTTTTGTGTGTGAAAGTTTGTGTGAGAGTTTATGTGTTGCTTCTGGTGAACAGGGTTACAAATTTATTCTATTTAAAGTATTACCTAATCATATTACATAATCATATGACCTAATTATTATTAATATTCAATATGTACTAATTTAATAACATTTTTAATATTCATATGTGGTATTCAAGAGCCGTCTGATTGGTTAGTGAGGATCACATGACCAATCACAGATTCTTACCTGCTAAGTGAACTATCTTACTGGAAATGCATTTAGCAAAGAAATGAAGCCCATTTGCTTCTGAAATCTCTTACCTACAAATCCAAACTTTATGTACAAACTTTACAGTCATAAAGTATTAAAAGTAAGATGTCACTTAACACAACAACTTACTGCAACATATACCACAACACACAGAGACCACATACCCACACATTTCAACAAACACCTGGACAAATCCACAGGTTTACTACATTTCCACCACAACAAAAAGCCATCCATCTGTTCATTAGTACTCGACTAACAGGGATTACTTAGAGCTGGTTGTAGTTTAACGTTGCTTATGGCTCTCAGAGGGCTGGTAGAGCCCAGGTGTATGTGGATAACATGCATGACTTTAGAATATAGCTGTTGTGTCTGTTGTGTATAGAAAATGACAGTTTTTGTGCTAATAATGACAACATTCATTAAACCTGATGCTTTTTATTGTGAACCTGATGCTCTCATTGTGAACAATAACAGTCCAAGTTATTCCAAGGAGAAAAGCCTGTGATTTTTTTTTTAGAAATCTATATAATAGCTTCTTCCTCTGAAACAATTTTCCATTCACGGCACCAAACTTTCTTTTTTCAGTCCAAACAATAAATTCAAGTGGATGAAACTACGTAAGTAAAATGGGTTGCAAACGCTGTTTATGTTGATTTCAACCACAGAGGTCAAAATCATAAAACTGTCATCAGATCACCATAAAGGGAACGTTTATACGTCCGCTACGATTTGCTTCCCCAAAACTATACTTTTCTCTTTTTTGTTTCTGTACATATATGTGACCTTTCATAAGTCCGTACAGATGTTTCTGCACATGTTGTTATTGTGCGGCCCGGTTTTCAATGACCTCAGGGCGTTTTGATCGTGGGGCATGTTTCATAGCAGGTGTCTGTGTTATATTTTAATGTGTATTGATGGAATAACCGGATAACGTGTTGTGTTTGGTGCCAGGAGACAGCAAATCCGACGCCAGGTATTTAAGCAACACAGTTAATGTCTCCTCAAAATCCCCTTTCCCATTTATACGACTTGCCTTGGACACCTGCGTGTGTGAAACTCAAACGTAGCTTTAAATATTTCTGTTGTGTTGAGTGAAACACAGAAATTGATGTGTCTGGGGACATGAATGTTTTCTCGTATTATAAAAGTCTTGTGTGACGATACAGTTGGTTTAAATAAAACCAGCTGTAGCTTTAATTTGCATTACAAACCGTTTTACAACTTTGCTTAAAACTCTTTGCTGTCATGTGAGCCAACACACAACAGTCGTGTGGTATTTTAAAGGAAAAGAATAGTAAAAGGAACACAATAATGACTTATTGTAATAATAATGACTAATACATAATGCTTAGATATTTGTTGTTTAAAGGGCCAAATTTGTTCTTATGGGGCTGTGCTGCCCCCACGTGGTCCACAGATGCTTTGGAAGAAACCATCAGTGATGGATCAAGATAAACTGCTTCCAGGCCTAAAGAAGATTCAGAGTAAATGTTTTTTCATGTCTTTATTGCATTTTGACGTAGTGATGCAGTGCCAAAAAGTCTACAAATAATTTAAGACTTGGAAAATCCAAATCAAGTGACATTTGTTTTAAAGAAAGATTTACTACATCGAATGTGTTGTAAAGATTTTTATAAATGCTTTTAAACTACTTGTCAAAGCAACAATAAGATTATTGGAACTTAAATAGCATATCAATAGGATAAAAAATGTTTTTGTTTTTTTAAATTAAATAATTCATTCATAAATGCATTTCTTTCACTTATGAATTTAAAGATAAACATGAATCAATTCTAATGGTACAAAATGACAAAATACACAGACTGACAGTCACCCAAAACTATTTATTGAGCAACAACAATAAACTAAATAATGCAATCCACACAAATGACAGCACTCAGCTAAACCAAGTGTTTGTTTCTTATTTACAAAGTCAGCAAACAGATGAATTGATTTTCATGTGTTGATAATCACATGAAGGACAGAAAAACACTTAAAATGTTTAAAGGTTGCACAGAGATAATCACATGACAGGACAAGCTGTTCCCACATAGACCTGCTGTCCGTGGCGAGACCCGACAACGTTCAACTCAAGAAACAGAGAAAGAGAGAAATTGCAAACATATTGTAATGCTGCAAAGGATTCTGGGATGTGATGGGAAATGTTATACAATCAGCAAGGCAGAAACAACAGTAAAAAGTTATTTATCTGGGATTGATGGAATCTTTTAAATGTGACAGATTATTCGACCTCTCACAAGAAAACTGAAGAAAAATACTAAAGATTTGCTGAGAAGAGCCCTTGTTAAAACTGATTAAACAATATTGAAGCATTATATAAAACACATTCCAACCAGTATAAACGTTTATAAAATTAAAGCAAAATTATATCTTACAATTGAAGAGAACTGCCAGTGTTAGAACACAATTTATAAAGACTCAAATATGATCGTAAAAAAACTATACACCAAAACTGCAGCAAATAAACAATACAATAAACAAATAAACAAAAGTTTGGGGCAATAACTGGTCTGGGTTAATCTGGTCTAGGTTTTGGTTCAGTTTGAATGGTCTGGTTTAGTAATAGTGAACTAGTAGTAAAGTAGTAAAAAGTAACAGCCAATCCCTGTTGATCCTGCAGCTAAACTTCTGTGTTGTAATGGACATTAAACACCAACAATTGGGAAATATACGTTTAAAATAGCTGTAAATAGTTTTAGCTGTAAATCAATGAAATAAAAGACAGGAATGAGAAAATCTTTCACAGCAAATGAGAACTATTACATGATCAGTTGTTTATCTGAAACAAGACAGGAAAAAGGGGGCAGTTACAGTAACAGCATTTAATAATCATAATCGTACACAAGTAGTTTTCAAGCAAAATATAACTATTTAAAAAAGCACCCATGAGCTGATTGGACGATTGACTGAGGGGTAGTGTAATGGACCGAAAAGTTTCTAAACATCATCCTAAACTCAGACTGTACAAACCATGTTTGTAGTACATCATACCCTATAATCCAATGTTGTTTCAATGCTACAGTGACACAATATTAGTAAAGCTTTGGGAATGAAATGACATCTTACAATTTGCGAGTAAATAAATGAAAGCAGCAAAGCTTAGACACAATATGATAAAGTCGTATCCGATCTGAGACGCAGGACAATCTTCATTTATCTTATTTTAGTACCGACATGCAGAAACAAAAAAACTTTTATGACGTGACCCCATTAAAACTCCTGTTTCATTTATTACTGTTCTAAACAAACACTTTGATAATCAAAGCATATTTACATGTGTGCATTTGTTCCTGTCAGCACACAGCCATTATTACCATGGTAAAGCATGAATGAATAAATCGTGGCCTTATAGCTGTACAGTACAGTACAGTACAGTACTTTGAAAACAACTGATTAACTGCAGAGGTGAATTATGAAAGAGTGAGAAATGCAGTACACTAGCCGTGCTATCAGATGTCTACTGTATATACTGTACACAACTACTGACATGTGCAGATTTATTTTTTGTACAGTTTGCCATGAATTATGTACAAATCAACACTGTCATCCACTACAGATATCATCAGTGTTTAACGTTTCTGCTCTTACTGTAATAAAGGCATTTAGAGTAAGTTTATGACCAATTGTTTGTGGTTAGATAATGTACCATATAAACTCTGGGCATGTGTGGGTTTTGATCTATTAACATGAATTTCCAGCACTTTAATTTCATTTGTATCGATAAAATGCCAAAACCTGTAATAAGCCAATTTGAAATGTGATACCACTCAGGGACGATTTTAGCTATTTTGCTGAATTTAAATGGAGGTGAACCATTTTAGCTCCTCCCACTTTGAGTTTAAAGGCAGGATAGCTCTGACAGATTTTCTGCAGCTGGTTATATCTATTATAGCTAGTTATAAAGCATTATAACTCAACTTAGACGTGGGGATAAAAAAAAGTCCTTCTCGCAAAACAATAAGATCGTGTTGAGGGGGCATCCGAAGACCACAGGTGTGACGATGAGGCTGTACTGAACCTGTGTGTATTGGACAAAAGCAGAGAGACAGACAGATGCTGAAGGGAGATACGGGGTCACCCAGACAGTCAGGAAGGGGCCACTGGGCTGAGAGCTGAAACAAGGGCAGAGCTTGACCGGCGGGGTGAGGCGGGGTCTGTTCTCAACTTCTCCGGGACTTTGAATGTTGGATGAGCCACTGTAACGTGATATCTGAAAGTAGAGCGAGCGGGCGAGAGAGAGAGACACAATCATGTCATATCTACTGATGCACTTCACTGTTTCCAAACCGAAGTATGACAGCAGGGTAATGAAACGTTTCTAATAGCAACATATCAAAATTAGGGGCTACAAAACATTTCCTGACATTCTCTGCCGTGTTGTGAGTCTCTTCAGCAGAGGTTTTAACCTTTATAAAGGTTGAGATATTTGGAAATGTCAAGCAGCCATCTTACTTAACATTATCAAAGCTGGAGGCATTAGACTTTGTAGCCATAACAAAATAAAGCATTAGCATAAAATTAGCATGTTTAGATAAATGCTCTACAAATGTATTTAGAGAGGCTTCTAGAAATTAATCAGTAATAAATACAGTTATGTCGTATCCTGTGCTAGCGGAAATAAACAGGAAGTCAGAACAACCACCACCGTACGTGACGCTTTGTGAGAAAGAAACAATCAGTGCTGAGAGATTGACTCATACTGAGACGTATCGAGTCATTCATTAACATAATTATTACTGACTCAGATATAATTCAACCTGTGAAGGTTCTCTCAGCTCAGAACACAACCTTTATGACACCAGATACCTCAGTGGTTTATTCCAAATCGGTTGTTGTTACAATCTCTACTGAATCTCAAACAGGAAGTGAGCAACGCGTGAAATCACCAGAGATGCTCAAACATCAGTTTAAAAATCTACTCACCGATATTGTCCTTCTCTTTGCATGAAATCGAGTAGCAACAGATCTCTCGGTCTTGAATGGCCGCCAGGTTCCTGCAGAAAAAGAAACGCTTTTAACATTTTTGCTGCCTGCAGGAATAGTTTCCTCTGACGGACTGTGTGAAGCTACTCTGCCAACAGCAAAAATAAATTCAACAGAATCACAAAAAGACCTTCAGTTGTGTGTTAGCAAGTGACAAAAAAAAGCTGTGGTAAACAGGAAGGAGATACGATGTGGTTAATTTGTTTGGCCCAACGCTGCAATTTCTCACAAAAGCAGCAGATGTGATGATAATTTGAGTCTTGCGTTTATAGTCTGTGTCTCTTGAGGAAAAAGTCTTACATTTTTTCGATGAGTTGTTTCTCGTCAAGCGCACTGGGGAGGTCTCGTTTGTTGCCAAGGACGAGAACCTGTGGAAGGCAAAGTAACAAATTACCCACAATGCACCTCTTAGACATTTCTCAAATACTCATGTGAGGATTTGTGCATTTAAGGGCTGGTCCCAGATCAGATTGTGTTAAAGCATCTTTTAAAACCACTGGCTTAAGCAAATAATGGGTGGTCCATCACTCTGCATTATCATAGCTGCTTTCTCTGCTGAAGATAACACATATAATGACACCAGCGGAGGGCATCTCAGTCCCGGAGCTCACGGCGGAGATAACGCTTAGTCATGCTCCTTAAAAACCTCACAGCTCTGGAAGCACAGATGTGGTGCGATGACAAGGCAAGATTTTGTCGCTTTGGTTACTAAAGGAACAGTTAACAGTTCAGTTTTTGGGTGAGCTACTCCTTTAAGACCACAGAAATGTTTAGACACAGTACAACAAAAGACAATATTATTGTTTTCTCCCCGTACTGGAATTCCTTGCAGCTGAGGTTTGTCTAACAGGTTGTGGAGCTCGTTCCTCGAGGCTTCAACTTTCTCACGATCGGCAGCGTCGACCATATACCTGAAAACAGCAACACAAGACAGGCTCCTTATTACTGTAATACATGTGATATCACCAGCCTGTAAACCCCACAGCAGATGTTATACTCACACTATGGCGTTGACACCCCGACAGTACCTTTCCCACATGCTTCTGAAGCGCGGCTGCCCGCCTATGTCCCAAATCTGAGCAAAGACAACACTCATTTACTACGGACTTCATAAACGTTAAAGGACCACCTACTCATCTGTCAATCTTCCATTAATGCTAAACAAGAAAAAGAAAATAACCAGCCAAAGTTTCTTATGAGCAGACTTAGAAGGTTTGGTAGATATCAGCTTAAACATTCTGCTCAAAAATACGTCTGCGATGAGATTACAAATTGAAAGCGAAACTGTAAGCAGGTGCGTGTTACTGTCATGTGAAAATCTTTATTTGTCTCACCCGGTCATGTGACCAGATTATGAGAATATGTATGTTCATTTGTGCCGATTTATTGAAAAAAGGGAACGATTATTGAGATACGAACAGCAGACATCAGTAGCCAATCAAATGGCTCTCAGCTACATCACATGACACTGAGGTGATCACAACTAATGGTGATGCTGTTGTCTCAGAATGTGTCTCTGAGAAGAAAACCTGAACCACTTACTTTTATTGTTACGTTTCCCTTGGTGACTTTCCTCATGTTGAAGCCGACTGTAGGAATCATATCTTCATTAAACTGACCAGACTGAGAAAATCAACAAAACAAACATTTTATCTGAAGAAAATATAACATTTACATGATTTACAAAGGACGAGGACAATCGAATCAGATAATCTGAAATTGTAAAGTAATTTTTGCTATAAATCATAATAAGGTTAATAATACTGTATTACTAATGGTCTACTATTAATTATTATATTAATAATATTGTATTATAATAATATTTAGAGGTGCCTAATGACAATCATAAAATACATAACAACAATACAATTAAAGCAACATCGGTTCAACATTATAATGTGTAACAATCAAAATAAAAGTGTAAATCATCAATTTCCCTCACTGCAAATATTCACACCGAGCGCAAACATTCAGAAGCGCTAAACTAACATTATGATAAGATTACAAAACATTTACTGAGTTACATAAACAGTGCAAATAAAAAACAGACCAATTTATGGATTCAATCGCGCTTTGACCCTAAACTAACCAATGAGATGCTGAAACCACAACAGACATTTCAAATCACATGAGCAGGAACAGTTGTACACATTTTACTGCACTGCAGAACCTGCAATGAGAGGCAAAAGGGCAACTGTTCAGAGCCCAGTGGGAAAAGAACCCCCAGTGGGGCAGTTAGGGTCAGCAAGTTGCCCAACACTAAATTCGCATGCAAACCACACATGACCACAACGACCAGTCACACAGACTTGCATTTTAGGGAAAAACAAACTGATCTTGCAAATCTCAAAGTCAATTTAAAAAATCAGAGGCTGTAATACAGAAACATCTAAAGGCAAAAATCTCATATGTTTGGTAACCACAATGATTTCAATTAGAAACCCATTAGGAGGAAGTTACTGTAATACAGCCAAAATGCTTACATCACTTGAACAATTATGTCATTACAAAATCTATAAAGGCATTAGCCGTGACGTCAATGTAAAAGGCCAACGTCATAACAAGCCACATTTTGTGCCTAATATATTCATATCAGATTAGATTATAACCTGATTATATAACATCACATGTATGATCTCCACCATTATATCATGATGGAGGAACTTCTCATGCACGGATTATAAACACCCAGCACATGCTCTCCACCCTCGGCACGCCTTAACTCTGACAGCACATCACTATAATGAATCATGGTGTCTATAACCCGACCCAAAACACACACAAACCCACCCGAACGACAACAGGGCCCGTTTGTGAGACCCAAACAGCCCCGCAACGCTTTAATAAATCTCACTCACAGCAATTACGTTGACAAAAGTAGTTTTCCCAGAGTACTGCAGTCCCACCAGAGTCAACTCCATCTCCTCCTTCCAGAACAGGGACCGGAACCAGTCCAGCAGTCGGTTGATGAGAGCCAACATCTCTGCGGTGTGCGGCCGGATAAACTATCGATCAGGTCCGATTCTCTCCTGCTGTCGGAACCGAGGAGGAAGAGGAAGCGGGCGATGTCGTGTGACAATCTGTGACGTATAATGGCAGCGACGCTTTCAGACATGACTGCGCATTCGTGTCAAAATAAAAGTCTCTAGCTTTCGTTGTTGCTGTAAAAAAACATGTTTAGTGAATGCAAGACTAGAGGTTATAGTAATTATTTTAAAATAATCAGTTAGTAAACAAATAGTACTTTAATACTTAGTGTAGTATTATTTTACTATATACAACTTTAAAGCACGTATAAACTTATATATGAGTATAATTTTCAAGGGGCTTGTAAATAACTTGACCATTGGACTCTTTTGTCACCAGATGGCGGTACAGGTTTACAATAAGAGAGCCCACGATCAACATACTAGTTCATACAACGTTTAGATATTATTTAACCTTAGGCAGGTGTTGTTTAGCAGCAAAAGCTGTAATGTTGCTGCCTTAAAATAAATGACTTTTTTTATATAACTTTTATAAATGAATGTTTTAGATAACTACACACAATGTAATGTGTACTATGTGTTCTTAAAGTAATGTCAATACAATTATTACTTTTGTGTTTAAAACTGCATGTCAACCAGAGCTGTACACCAATAATCATTTTCATATTAATCATTATTATTCTGGGATCATTTTCAT